>JANHFL010004147.1:88733-123985 GCA_032468155.1 Oxyrhabdium leporinum
AGGAAGTTTCTCCTTAATTCTAGGTTGCTTCTCTCCTTGATTAGTTTCCATCCATTGTTTCTTGTTCTGCCCTCTAGTGCTTTGGAAAATAAGTTGATCACCTCCTCTTTGTGGCAGTCTCTCAAATACTAGAATACTGTTATTGTCCCCCCTAGTCCTTCTTTTCTCTAGACTAGCCAAATCCAAATCTTGTAACAGTTCTTCATATGTTTTTGTCTCCAGGCCCTTAATCATCTTAGTTGCTCTTTGCACTTTTCTAAAGTCTCAACATTTTTTTTGTAATGTGACCAAAGCTAGATGAAGTATTCCAGGTGTGGCCTTACTAAGGTTTTATAAAGCAGTACTAGGACTCCAAGGTCCCTCTCACAATTACTGTTTTTGAGTTAGGTTTCGCCAGCTTAGGCTGTCTTCCTTTTTGAGTCTGATTTTATATTGATTTTCATTCTTTTATATATAGCTTGGATTTCAAAGATACTAAATGATGCAACTTGCATTTGAAGGAAAAGAAATACAGTGCTCTACAACTGTTTAGTGAAATTCTCCGTGGGTGATAGCGATGTAGCAGCAAGATAATAATGGAGAGAATTAATTAAACTTGAAATGCTGGATGATAATACACTTTCTTCTTTTGTGTTTAACTGGATTATCTTTGCCATCTTGATTTCTGAAGAGCTATTTTGTAAGACCTACTATATAATATGGGTCATCCATACACATTAAGTAAGCATAAAATTAAAGCCTCTTCCTTAGTTGCTGTAAGTTCTATTGAATACAGCTGGACTTATTTCCAAGTAAATCATACATAGGATCCCATGATTGGTACAGTGAGTGCTACAGAGGTTAATGCAGCTGGCTTTAACACGCATACATCATAGCAGTGGTTAAGGGTTATTTTAAAAATTAATCCAAAGTGCAGGGAAACCATCCTGATGAAAATGGCTTCTCTTCCATATTTCAATTAGTGGTACAAAAAAGTTCCTTTCGTCATGACAAAAATTCTTTGTCTTTCATTAATGGACTTACATTTTAGTTCAGATCAGAATTGGGGAAGGAAAGGTAATCCTTCACATTTAAAATTATGTCTAGTAACTTCATCTAGTAAAAAATGTTTCATTCTTAGGCATTGAACGTGCCCATTACTGTTTTTTTTTATTTGTGTCAGAAGCATCACAATTAAAGTAAGGCATACTATATGATATAAAATGCAAGATTAAAATATGCACAAATTAAACAGATCTTGCCCAGAAACTAGCAACATTAATTGTGTTCTGTCGTGCTGCCATGAGATCCTCAAGTGTACATTGATCGGGGCACAAAGGGCAGGTATACATATATGTTGTTGTCTGCATGTCACCACAATCGCAAAGAGCAGAAGCAACCAGATAGCCCATTTGTTCAGAGTGTCTCTGGATCTTGTTGTACCTGTGCGTAGTCTATTCAATAATTTCCATACTTCCCAGCTTTGATCAGATCCAGGTGCCAGTTTCTCTGTTGGTTCCATCCGGTGTTGGTTCTTTGTAGCTTTCCATAGATCCACTCTGCTTTCAAAGTCTTCAAAGTCTTCCATTGACCTAAGGAAGTTTTTTCCCTGAATTTTAGTCTCTGCTGAGCTGGTTGTTGGCCATAGAGAGATTGTAGTCTAGATATTGATGAGCTGAGTCTCTTTCTGTATGCTGCTTCTTCTCTGTGAACAGCAGGCGGGGTAATGCCAGCTAGATGGTAGATTTTATCTGGAGGGATAGGTTTAAGTGCGAAACGAAACATCTTCAAGGAAAAAAGTCTAATTGCCTTTTGAAAAAGCATTTTTGGGACAACCATGACCTGGATGACTGAGGATCTCTATAGGCATTTGGTAATAATTCTGCTAACTTCATTCAGAGCAGCATCTACTTTCCCAGCATGTGATGATTTCACCTGCTGCGTAGCAAAGAGCTAGAGATGTTGTTTTAAGTACCCTTGGTTTGGCATCGCAGGTAGAGCTCATTAAATTCCCGAGGATGTTATTTCATCCACTGACCTTCAGTTTAGTATTGGTACAGTGCTGCTTATATGTTAGGGCCCTATCTAGAGTGACCCCCTAAATATTTAGGGCTGTGGCAATGCTCCAATAACATCCCTTTCCATATAACATGCAGCTTCCTAGCAGCCTGCTTATTGTGAAGATGGAAAGCACATAGCGGAGTTTTTGCTGGGTTGGTCTTAACTGGCAATCACAAAAGTATCAATCCAGCTCTACCAGGGCTTCAGTTAAACGCTGTTCAATTTCCTCAAATGTTTTTCCCTGTATAGCCATTGCTTGATCTTCAGCACACGTATAGTTTTTAGTACCTTCAGGGAGCGGCTGATGATTGGTGTAAATATTAAAAAGAATTGGAGCCAATACACTACTCTGTGATAAGCTGTTCCTTTGGTTCCTCCACCTACTTTGCCTTCTCTGGAACTCCACAAAAACATATGGTTCTGAAGCAGATTTCTGATGATATTTCTAAGTTTGAAATCTTTAGTCATATCATAAACTTTCTGCTTCAGTCTTCTAAGATTGATGGTATCATATGCGACTGTGAGATCAATGAATACAGTCCCTATTACATTGGTCTTTTGGAATTTATCTTGATGTACTGGATTAACTTCAGGATCTGTGCAATGCAACTTTTTGGGGGGTGAAATCCAGCCTGTTGTGGTATGAAAAGGGGTTCTACAGCCAGTGAAGCAACTTTGTATCATTCTTTCAAAGATTTTGTAGGAAAAGCACAAGAGAGAAATTGGACAGTAGTTCTTAGGGTTATTGACCTCTTTTATCTGGTTTTAAAACGGCTACAACCTTAGCCTTTCACCAGATATTAGGTATCTTACATTGTTCCAAGCATTCATTAAACATTTCTAGTAGCTAGTGTCTTGCTTTCAATCCAAATTGCTTTATCTGTTCAATCTAACCAGCAGCTTTCTATGGCCTACTTTTCCTTATATCTTCTCCCAGTTCTTCCATAATAAAGGGGGACAATAACTTAGTCGTTTCATCCTTCTTATTTCTATTGATCTTAATCTTGTGTTGTAGTGACCTTTGATTTGGGTTACCATTCTTAAGAAGCTAACTGTCCATTTGGGCTGCAGTCATGTTGGCAGCCTCAACAATCTCCATGCTTTGTGGCTACTTGTGCTCATGTCCAATTCTACTATTTAATCTTCATTAGTATTCACTCCACACCTTAATTAAAGTATTACTTTACATATGTTGTTGTGGGTAAAATAAGAAGTGGAGGGTGTGTTGGACAAGTTTACTGCATTGAGTTATTTGTAAAAATAATAAATGTGGATACAAATAAATAATACAAATAAAGTTGCTACAAATCATATATTATACGATTCATTTAATGACTGAAATCTTACTGTAGATTCTAATACTAACTGCATTTTAATGGCTATTTACCAGGAACAGGGCCTAGTATAGCACCAATTTTATAGAATGTTGGACCAAAACTTTGTCTTACATTTAGATTTGTATTCTTTTTATTTTACCGGGAAATAGCTTCCATTATGTGTTTTTTTTTCCTGCTGCTATTTCATCTTTTTACAACTTGTATTTGTCAGGATTCCGAGTAACCCATCCACCAAAAGCAGAACTCTGAGGCAGGTAGATTCCCCAAAGAACATGTTTATTAGACACACCATATCGACACAGCTAGTGAAAACCAACTCTAAAAGTTCCTGTGGTTTTTCCCCTAATTAAAAGAGCAAATGTTCCCTCCCCAGGTGTCACTGATTACATTGTAAAGGTAGCTGGGAGGCTGCTTGGACACTTCTCTGCCATCTTTCAGGATGACCTTGGTTCCCACAAGAAAACTTTTTGTTTTGACAGGTAGCAGGTCTATCTTCTTCCCCCTTTCAAAGTTCATGGCAACTATGAGGCAGGAGAAAAATGGCATCAGCCAGGTCAGCTTCAGAGTTGGCAGTATTACTATATCTGATACACTGATTTGATTTTTTTTCCAGCAAGTTTTGGCCTGTCTCATTTCATATTTAGCTATTTAAATTTAGACTGAATTTTCCAATCATTGCATTAATCAAATGCTGCAATATATATTTTAATTATAAAGGAAGTTCTTGAGCCTTTTGTGTATCTTAGTATCTTGACTCCTGCATAGATTACAGGTAATCCCCGAGTTATGATAGTTCACTTAGCAACCATTCAAAGTTATGACACAGTCCCCTCCCAAGTACTTAACAATCAGTCCCAAAGTTACGAATATTGCAGTATCACAGCCGTTGTTCACCCTTATGAATGACCACAGAGGCACAGCAACATTCACCATGCCTATTCCCTCCCCACTCCCCCCACCGGGTCTCCATAGGCAGGCCTGTGGAGACTCACTTATCTTTCGAAGATCTAGTGAGTTGTCTCCTCTCCAGTCTCTCTGCGAGAGTAGAGGCTGAGCATGACAAGCATGCCCTGCTCGGGTTCTCTGACTCTCTGAGGCTGCCTGCTGCTTCTGGAGCAGCAGGCAGCCTTGGTGAGTCTCCTCCAAAGGCTTCCAGGCTAGACATAGAAGAGCATTTTCACGTCAAAGTGAGGCTTTGGGGCAGTGAACCTGGATTACTTCAAGCGTTGGCATGCAACCACTTTTCCCCCAGAGACTGGAAGCTTCTGGGTGTCATGGTCTAATGTGACTTCAGGCACCCATCCGCTTTTGCAGAGAATAGGTGTTTGAACCCCCCCATTTGCATGCAGATGAAGCTTCCAGTCTCTCTGGGGAAAATTGTTTGAGCGCTTATGGGGCGCTTGGAAGTTGAGTGATTTGCTCTGTTTCCAAGCACCCTATTTGCACACAGATGAAGCTTCTAGTCTCCATCCGGGGGAAAGGTTTTTGAGTTCCTAAGGGGCACTTGGAAGTGGAACGAATCATTCCACTTCCATGCACCCCATTTGCATGCTGCTGAAGCTTCCAGTCTCCATCTGGAGGAAAATCGTTTGAGCGACTACGGGGCACTTGGAAGCAGAGCAGTTTGCTATTTCCAATCACCCTATAGGTGCTCAAACACTTTTCGCCTGGTCAGAGACTGGAAGCTTCTGTTCTTATACAACTTCAGGGACCCATCTGCTTTTGCAGAGAATGGGTGCCCGAAGTCCCGTGAGATCAGGGCACCAAGAAGCTTCCAGACTTCAGGGGAAAAGTCATTGCACACTAACGAGAGGCTTGAAGCAACGCAAGTTCACTACCCCAAAGCCCCACTTCGGCATGCAAATGCTTTTCTGCACCGAGCCTGGAAGTCTTTGCAGAAGACTCACTGAGGCTTCCTGCCATTCCAGAAGTGGCAGGCAGCCTCGGTGAGTCAAAGAAGCCGAACAGGACACACTCATCCTGCTCTTCCTGGGAACAGGCAAAGAAACAGGCTGGAGAGGAGACAGCTTGCTAGATTTTTGAAAGGTAGGTGAGTGGCATGTTACAGGGGGGAAGCAATTGCATGAGGTATCTGTGGGTTGGGTGTTCTGAAGCAGGTGGCCTGTTCCATCTCTACCCCCCCCCATGGCCTTCCCCATTCTGAGATTCCTCATGTGCACTTAACGACCTGCACATTCAATTAGCAAATGTGTGGGCGAAAAAAGGGAGTGATCATTGTCAAGTTATGCGACAACTTGATGCCTATCTAAATTAATGGTAAAGAAAGGACATTTCATTTTCCTAGTAATTAGATGCAACTTTAATCCTGCTATTTGATGCTACTTTTGTGATGTGTATGTTTTACATTTTAACCGTTGGCCTATTGTTCAATCACCCCAGAGATATAACTGTATTATGAAAATATTTCAATGACTCACTGCTGAACTATCTAACAATTTCCGAGAACACAAAAAGTATAATATTTCTGTATCACTCTATTATGGAACTACAGCCAGACCTTTTCATTGCAGATTTGTATCTTATATACTACTGTCTACCTCCCATTATTATAATTCTAATAAATATTTAAACAATATTGTAAAGATATTACTTAGAAGTACTTGCAATATTCTGTTTTGAAGATCTGTCTTTTACATTTAAAAAGGAATGGCTTTAAAGTAGGCTTTGGAAAAGAGTGATACTTAGCATAAGATTATTTACATATAGGTAAATACTACAGGTAGTATAACGTTTTCTCCGATAGACAGGTGATTTGATCGAATTCATGTTCTACCTTTGTGTCGCAGTCCACTAATAATCTCATTGCCTTAGTCTAAACTGGGTCTTAACAATTACCAAAGGAATTACGCGTCAGCATGCCATTTATTACTAGGTTCTGTAATTATTTGATACAGTAAGAAAACCAGAGTCACCAGATTGAACTGTAGCCAAGTTATTTGTCAGATTTAAAATTCTGTTCTTGAGAGGATAGTTTCTAAGTTCTGCATTCGGAAACCATCTGGATATTTGAAAGAGAGCTCTTAAAATACAGTTTGTACTTTTTCATAGGTAGCAAAATTGTTCTTCAAAAAGAAGTTGAGCATTTGTCTTTATGGCAAATTGCTTGACTGCATCAGAACTATAGTTCCTCCTTATTTTCTATGAAATCTTGGAACTGCTGTTCTCTTTTGGGCTGAGCTTAATTCAGCCCCAAATTAACAGTTCAGTTATGCAGTTTTCCTACGGGAAGATTGAAAGACTTCTTCTAGGTACTTGAAACATGCAACCAGTTCAATTCATGGATTTGCTGTGTATCAATTATGAGCCTTATGGCTGGTAGAAAAGATGACATTTTTTAAAATTACTGATAGTCACCTTGCTGTTCTTGCAGTATTTACAAGGGCCTTAAGCACTCTCCTTAAGTGACTTGGAGTCAGTGATATCATGGTGGCATTATCTACATAAAGCAAAATCAGCAGATGTTTTTTTGCCAATTTGATGCATATTTTATCACTTTTTTATAAGCATGTTAACAATGAATTTACATTGTTACTAAACAAAAATGGAGTCATGATGTATCTCGATGTTTTTTGCCTTTGCGGAGCCGGTGTGGGTGTAGTCTACACGTGACACATCCAGCCCACAGGCTGCCAGTTTGATACCCCTCTACATGCTCTACATGCTATCCCACTTCTAAGGAGCTTGCCTGTTAAACTTAATGTAGCTACTATAGGAGAAGGTGAGCTCAGAAAACCATCTTTGAATATCAGATGGAATATAATTGTTATTTATACATTCATTCATTTATTCTTCATTTTTTAGTCAACCTGTTTTCATTCATGCCCACTTTCCCTCCATCTAATGTTCTTATGCTTTAATCACACTAGTAAGCCATAGCTTACAGTATTTACTTTTGTTTTCTTAACAACTGCACCAGTGGTGTTACATGGGCCACCCCAGGGGTCTCGAAGACTGTTCACATAACTGCATTCTGCACCAGCTGTAGCTTCTGAATATTTTTTAAGGGTGGCCCCAGGTAGAGCAGATTGCAGTAATACAAACACAAGATGATTAGATATGAGTGCAGGGACTCATGATCCAGGAAAGTGTGCAACTGACACAGAACACATTATGCAAAGGCCCTCCTTGCTACCATTGTTACTTGCTCTTCAAGCAGGTCTAGGAGAACCCCAAGTTTCAGGTCTAACTCACACACCCATAGCCATCTGGTCTTATCAAGGATTCTTTTGCAGCTACTAATGATGTCAGTAATTTTTTTTTTACAACCAGCCATCATGATAAAATCTGCTTCTCTCAGGTGGTCATTCCATTTGACCCTCTTGGACCCTGCTCAACTGGTGTCTTATTAGATATTTCTTTTGGCTACAATATGGGTGACAGTATCAAGATTGTCTGTCAATGTTTAGTTTTAGTGTATATGAGGTTATATGGCACAATAGCAGAAAATAATACATGTTTGAGAATTGAGCCTTGACTAATAAGTAAATTGATATGAGTGATTACTTTGGATTACTCCCATTCGGGATGGAGAGGGACCACCTGTTCATCAGGCTAACATGAGAGTCTTATTTCTGTTCTACATTCATATATTACTACAATATTATTTTTCTTTTGATCCAAGATGCTGACTTCGGCCTTCATCAGGATACTTCCCTTGACATGCTTTTTATGTTGCCTCAATATTATCTTTCACTTCAACATCCTGCTTAATCCTTTCTTATCCAAGGTTGAAATACAGTGTAAGGTCCTGCCTCTCCTCCTTACTCAAAAAAGTAAAAACTTGGAAAAAACTTGAAACTTGTATTTCAAAAGGAAAATTTTATTGAGCAGAAATGATAGCAGAACAAAGGCAAAGCAGATTCTAAATTCCCTCTAGGCAATACAGTTAGAAAGAAGGTACCAGAAACATTCCCAACAGTCTGATGTGTATTCAGCCAATCCACAGGTGTGAAGATCTTACTGTAACGGCCATCCTGAGAACGAGATAAGCCAGCATTCCCAGGATCATCGTCTGGCAGTTTACAGAATGAAAGAATCCACATGGCCTCCACCCCCACCCCCATACATTCCCCGAAAGGTGATAAAATCTCAGAGCACTCAGGCACCAGGATAAAGGTTATAAAATAGCAGCTTCTCACAGGCTTCCCCCTCCCTCCAGTTGAATGGCAGTATTACTTTAGGGATCTGACATGCTGTCCTCCTTAGAAAAAAGAGAGATCCACCTGTAAAAGATAGAAAGAAAAATTCATTACAGTATGCTAGCATGGCTTATTCGGGTATTGGGTATGAAATCTTTCCAAGAGTGTGGGAGCTTTAACATGTTTTTTTCTCTATCCATTCCTTTTGGGATGAGGGTAAATGTTTCCATGCTACTAATTATTGGCTTTTCCCTCTATGAGTTCGGGAATCAAGGATTTCCTTGATTTCAAAGTGTTGTTCACCCTCCACCATGATGGCGGTAGGTGGTGTGGGAGCTTGTGGTCTGAGGAGAGATGTGACTTCCCGTTTGAGTAAACTAATGTGGAACACTGGGTGTACCTGTCTAAGCGTTTTAGGCAGTAGTAGTTCCACTGTTACTGGGTTTATGATTCTGGTGATAGGGAAAGGTCCAATGAATTTTGGTCCCAGTTTCTTGGGGGGTTGTAAGGATTGTAAGAATTTGGTGGACAAATAAACCTTATCCCTTATATGAAATGGTTTGGGTTCCATCCTCTTCTTGTCTGCCTAGATTTTGAAAGCTTCTCTAGCTTCCTTCAGTGCTAATCTAACTACTGGCCAGGTGTTTTTTAAGTTTTCCATCCACTCCTTCAGGGAGGGGATGGTGGATTTCTCTGTGGGTAATTCAGGCATAGGGCTGAAATCCTGGCCTGTAGCTGCTCTAAAAGGAGTGAAACCTGTACTTGAATGTACTGAGTTATTGAATGCCACCTCTGCAAAAGGTCAGTCCAGTTATGCTGTTGATAGTTAATAAAACATCTTAAATATTGTTCCAGCACACCATTCATACATTGAGCTCCCCCATTCGTCATTGGGTGGTGGGAGGAGCTTAAGCCCTAGGCAGTGCCAAGCAAGTTTAGGAATGCCCTCCAAAATTTTGATGCGAATTGGACCCCTCTATTGGAAATGATCCTTTGAGGGGCTCCATGCAAATGATAAATGTGTATCAGGAATAGTTTAGCCAAGCTTTTGGCAGTTGGAATCTTTTGGCAGGGGATTAAATGAGCCTGTTTGAAAAAAAGGTCTGTTACGACCCAAATAACTGTGTTTCTGGTGCTCTCCAGTAATTCTACGATGAAGTCCATGGAGATCTCTCTCCAGGATGCTGAAGGTTCGGCTACAGTTGGTAAAAGTCCCGGGGGTTTTCCTTGCCATCTTTTTCTTGGAGCACAAATAGGGCAGCTAGCCACATAGCTTTCAATTTCCTTTTTTAATGAGGGCCAACAAAATTGTCTCTTAATAAGGTGCAATGTCTTTAAAAATCCAAAATGCCCAGCCAGTTTGGAGTCATGGCATCTTGTCATGAGGTTTATTCTCTGACTGGCTGGGACATAACCCAAGCCAGTTTGTCTTTATTAAACAGGTGTTTTTGTGGCTTAACAACCATTCATCAGTAGTTAGAGCTTGCTTAAAAGCCTGGGTAGTGGCATTATCTGTAAGTGTCTCTTGTTTGGCCTGAGATCTGGTGATTACTTTTGCTGCTAGCTGATTATCTTGCAGCATAGGTCTTACTACATCCAAATTCACACTGTTGTATTGTGGTTTTCTAGACAAGGCATCTGCTAGAAAGTTTTTCCTCCAGGAAAATATTTGAGGGTAAAATCAAAACGTTTAAAATATTGGGCCCATTGTACTTGCTTTGGGAAAAGCTTTTTTGGGGTTTTGAGGGCTTCTAGATTTTTGTGATCAGTCCAAACCTCAAAAGGAATTTTACTTCCCTCCAAAAAATGTCTCCAAGTTAGAAGCATCCAACGTACTGCATACGCCTCTTTCTCCCAAATAGCCCATCTTTGCTCAGTTTCTGTTAGCTTTTTGGATGTCTAAACACACGGTTGAAGTTGTTCCTGCTCATTCCTTTGAAGCAGGACCTCCCCTATTGCCATGTCGCTGGCATCTGCCTATATGACAAATGGCTTCTCTGGGTTTGGGTGCTTTAGGATTGGCTCTGCTGAGAATAACCGCTTAAGTTTTTCAAATACTGTTTGGCATTCCATTGTCCAGTTTAAAGGTTGCTTTGCCTTTGAGTTACCTTCCCCCTTCATTTTTAGAAGGTTGGTTATGGGGAGAGCGATTTGTGCTAAAGTGGGAATGAATTGGCGGTAAAAGTTAGCAAATCCCAGGAAGCTCTGCAGTTGCTTGTGTGTGTGAGGTGGCATCCAATCAATTACGGCTTGTAACTTTTGGGGATCCATTTCTATGCCTTGGTGTGAGATGTGATATCCCAAATAGTCAATTTTCTCTTGGTGGAATTCGCATTTAGAGAGTTTGGCATAGAGTTTAGCTGAGCGAAGCTTGTTTAAAACAGCTCTAAGTAATTTCACATGCTCCACTTTTGTTTCAGTATAGATTAAAATGTCATCAAGGAAAACCGGGACCCCTTTGTATAAATGTTCATGGAATACTTCATTTATCAATTGCATAAACACTCCTGGGCCCCTTGTAATCCAAACGGGAGTACTTTGAACTGATAGCAGCCAAGTGGCATGTTAAATGCTGTTTTCCACTTGTCCCCCTTCTCTTATTCTGATTTGACAGTATGCCTCTCTCAGGTCCAGTTTTGAGAAAATTTTCCCTTTAGAGAGGTGGACTAGCATGTCTTTCATGAGGGGGAGTGGAAATACATTTTCCATGCTCACAGTGTTCAAGTTATAGTCTATGCAGAGATGCAGCGAGCCATCTTTTTTCTCTAGAAAAAGTACTGGGGCTGTGATTTTTGGGCTTGCCGGCGCAATGAACCCTCTTTCTAGATTTTTTTCAATAAATGCTCTTAATTCTGTTAGCTCTCTAGGGGACATGCTATACATCTTTGGTTTAGGGAATTTCGCACCGGATAGGATTTCAACTGCACAATCTGTGGCGCGGTGGGTGGGTGGGAGTTCATCAGAAGCCTCTTCGCTGAAAACCTCAGCTAAGTCCCTGTATTCCTTTGGTATGCATTCGTTTGGCACTCCCCAGCCAGGCATCGCTGCTTCTCGGCAATTCCACTCCCCCCCCCCGGGCACCCTTTGTGCTTTCCTTCGGTTGTCAGCGAAAGTTACGTGTAACTGAAATCTGATTGAGCCTTGTCTCCAGTTTGTTTTAGGATTCCATTTTTTCAGCCATGCCAAGCCCAAAACTAATGGCCAGTCCATGCCAGGTGCCACTATGAATGTAAGAGTCTCTTTGTGGCTCTCCATAGTTATTTGTAAGGGTTCAGTGGCGAAAATTGCTGGCTCTCCCCCTGCCACTGACCTGTCTAGTTGGCAAAAAGCAGTGGTGGGGTTTCAGTCTCCTCAAGTTTATTCCCAACTTTCCCACCAGGGTTGGACTTATTAGGCAACGGGTGCACCCCGAATCTAGGAATGCAGAGATTTTTACTTCTCTATTTCGACTGTGTATAAACAGTCTTAGGGGGAGGGTAAGCAGTTCAATGGGGTTGCTTACCAGCGGTTCATATTCTGGGTCGCTCCCAAAGGGAGTTGGTTCCTCCTGCTGGGATGCCGGAGTTTCATTCCCCAAGGGGTGAGGGTCCTGAAATTCAACGGTTTCTCTGCTTCTTAGGGCGGTTTCTTTACCCTGTTGACTTGGCTTGGTGGGTTTTCCCCCTGACATGCGATCTGGTTTTCTGGCCAGTGTTTTTGAGCGACATTCAGATGCTCGGTGTCCTTCTTTCCCACATATAAAACAGGCTGACGGTTTTGGCGCGAAAGCAGATTGTGGCTTGAATTGTTCCTGTTTTCCTTGTGGTAGGGATATTTTCCACGCCCGGCCTGCTCAGTACTGGTTTCTGTCCATATTGATCTCAGTTTCCTCTGCTGTGAGGTATCACTCATGCAGGCAGTTCGGTACGCCCCAGGCCACGCAAGCATTGTAGAGGTTGTCACTCAGCCCATTTTTGAAACAGCTCACCAGGATGTCTTCCAGCTAGTCCATGTGGCAGGCGAGGTCCCAAAATTCCTCGGTATACTCAGCCACGGGTCGTCCCTGTTTCATGACTTTAAGTCGGTCCCAGGCTTTTTGGTCAGCAAGGGGGTCTTCAAATCAGCATCGTAGGGCCATCATGAAATGGTTGAAGTTCCACAGCTCTGGGGCATCCACATTGTGCAGGGTCACCATTCAACTGGCCACAGCTCCTTCTAAGGCTAGTGTCACCACTTGAACTTGAGCCTCTTGGGTCTGGAATTCGCGTCCATATTCTTGCATTTAGGTGAGTACATGTGTCATGAAGAACCCCAGTTGCTGTGGGTCCCCATCGAACTTTACCCCCAGGGGTGGTGTCTTCTCTCCAGTGGGCAGGGCTCAGGCACGTTTACACCATGCTGGCTGCATTGGGAGGGGGGGTTTGCTGCACCGGCGGCTGCTGTGCTGGTGGCTTCAGCTTGGTCCGCTGATGCTGGATCCGGGGTGATCGCCTGGTATGAGCGGTTGCCATTGCTGCTTCTGCGCCTCTCGGTTGCTGGTCTGGTTCTCATCTGAGGTTGAGGTTCTCTAGGGTCTCCATCACAAGTCCAGTGATGTGTCTCTTTAGTTGATCCTCTCTCAGTGGCTCCTCGAATATTTCTTCTTGGTCGGAGAGGGTTTCTAACTCCAATTTCCCCCGGCTTCCGGCTGCCTCGGGTTAAGGTGACACCCTTGGTCCGTCCGTCCCAGCTGTCTTTCTTTCTGATCCCAATTGACCAATGGGGCCTTTTGAGGTCTTCTCGGGGTATCTCCACATCTCTGACCAGGTACAGGCAACAGGTCTCCAGCTGGGTAGTGGTGGAAGTTTCTGCCCAGCATTTGGCCTCCCCCTGCTTGCTGCTTTGTTCAGACATCGTTGCAGGGTCCCCACGGTAGAGCAAAAATTTGCTTCTCTGGGCTGACCTTCTTTAATAGAATCTGCCTCTCCTCCTTACTCAAGAAAGTAAAAACTTGGAAACTTGGTATTTCAAAAGGAACCTTTTATTGAGCAGAAGTGATAGCAGAACAAAGGCAAGGCAGATTCTAAATTCCCCCTAGGCAATACAGTTAGAAACAAGGTACCAGAAACCCTTCCCAACAGTCCGATGTGTATTCAGCCAATCCACAGGTGTGAAGATGTTATTGTAACGGCCATCCTGAGAACAAGATAAGCCAGCATTCCCAGGGTCATCTTCCAGCAGTTTGCAGAATGAAAGAATCCAAAGGGCCTCCCCCACCATACATTCCCCGAGAGGTGAGAAAATCTCAGAGCGCTCAGGCGCCAGGATAAAGGTTATAAAATAGCAGCTTTTCACAGGGTTCCCTCTCCCTCCAGTATCACTTTAGGGATCTGACATAGAGTTCCTTTGAATATTCTGGAGATACAGATTCAATACATTTCAAATTGTTTATAGACATAGGTGAGTTTGTAATTATTCAGTTCTGCTAAAAGGCAATTGCAAGTATTTTATGTAAGTTTGCATCAGGGAGCTGAAACAATTATATTTCCATTTACTGAAAACAAGTAAGTGACTCGGGGATTATAGATTGCTGTCATCTATTGCTAGTTTAAACATGTCCCCAGTAAATAATGGTTTTTAGTTATTTTATAATCTGTGGAGTTTTTGTGACTTGTATGCCAGGATCTTGTCGTTATCTTTTCTGCTTAGATATATTGTTGTCCCTCTCTCTCTCTTTGCATCCTCCTCTCTTTTATTTCTACTGGGACAACTCTTGGCTAAATTTGTTTATAAAAAATTCATAGTTATTCTTACTTTCAACTTTTCTAAGAGTTGATGGAATTTTTTCAAAAGAAAAAATATCAGTTATGAGAAAGTTTGCTTGGTTCATATTTTCATAGTATTCATAGTATTTCTTATAGACTTTATTTTCTTTTATGTCTGAGTAGTCTTGGAGGATCTCCATTGTCAAGACTGAGAACCTGTTTCATATTTAAACTGTTGAACAATTATTCTAAAACAGAGAATCAGCTTTTAGGAAATGTCACCACTAAATTCAAAAACTTTATTTGGTAGAAATTGTATCCACCTTTACAAAGTTCATTGGTGTTTTTTAATGCCTACGTGAAAGAGATTTAAATTCTTCCAGTCAAATCCATACAGTTGTCAATGTAATTTTAAAATAAACTTTTGTTTTTTAATGTCAGGTAACATTGTAACTTGTGGGTCTGATATTTTGTCTATTCTCTTATTAAAAGCAAAATTTATTATGGAGCTTTCTGATCAATACTACTACAACTATTTTCTTCCCAAATCCTGAGTGGAATTTGCTAATCGTAATACATTGTTATTTGTATGAACTGTCCTGGGGACCAATTTCCAAGCTTAATTAAAGATGCTTGCCCTTATCTATAAAACTTACAACATTTTTATAGGCTGATTGAGGGACTGTTACTTCCCTTATGAATTTACTTTCAATTTAAGGTCTGCGTTAAAGCTATTTTAAAGCTAGATTCATCATTAAAAAAGAAATAAATTGCGGGGAACATAGATCAGGACTTCTCTATGTCAATGCTAACTGTCAACTCTCCATAGCCATTTTCTTTGTTTACTTTTTGGTGGATTATTTAAAACATTGCATTCTGCTTAACTAGCTCATTTATCCTTTCAAGATTTTCTCCTGCTTTTTATTTTGGTGGCTGACATATCTGAAGTTTGTTAGATTAGATCTATGAAGATCCATGTTCAGCTGCACTCTCAGCTCACTTATTTTGGAGATAAAATAAAGGAAAACCTAAGTCATCTTGAGCTCTTGGGATAATTGTGAGCTATAAATCTAATAATAGTTTTAATTGAGCTGCTTGCTTGGGCTTTACCAAAGTTATTATGTAAATAGGTCTGTAAAGTTTGACATGAAAAACAGCTCTTTGCTTTTTATAGCTGAGTGAGTCAAAGGAAAGAATTGCCTGCTTTCTTGTGAGAGAGAAGGTGAGCTATATTGCCATATAATTTTCATTTCCGAGTCTCAATTGCTGATTTGAACTTGAGTTGAAAATTAATCTGGAGAACTGGAACAAAGAAGTAGAGGAACAAAATGTTCAAATTTTTATTTCTTTTTCTTACCTCTTTTTCCTCTCATCAGAAGGTGTTCCTGTCTCCTTTTGAAAATAATTGTGTTCCATATATCAGACGCTTAGCTTGGAATTTGTAATCTGTTGTCAGTTAAAAGTATTCTGAATGATAAATTACTCATTTTCCCCATTTTTGGAGAAATTCATTTGTAAGTAGATGTACTCTTTTTAAAAGGAAATTTTATTGCATAGCAACTAATAGCAACTAGGGTAAACAATAAGATATCTTGCACATGTGTTTGACTTAAAATCTAATCCCATTTTATACTGCTATAGTATTAAAGGAAATGCAAATGTAACATCCTAATTTAATGTAATGATTCTCATTTAACATATGGGGACAGAACACCTTTGTAAATACCCTGTTTTCCTGAAAATAAGACCTAGCATGGGGGGGGGTTATGTGTGTGCCTAATATAAGTCCTACCTCCAAAATAAGCCCTACTTAAGAGTCTGAGCAGCTGGTCACTTGCCCATTCCGTCTGGTTGCTTGCGGTGCTGTGGCCATGAGGCGAGCTGGGGTGGTAGTGGAGCTGCCCCATGTGCCTTGCCCTCAGGGCCCCCAAAGTCAGACCATCCACGCCCCGACACTTGCCTTGCAGCAGCAGCCCTGGCAGCCATGTGTAGTAGGAGCCCAAGTGGCTGCTGGCCTATTTCTGCTTACTCGCAGATGCAACTGAGCAGAGGTCAAGTGGTATGTTGGTGCCGTAGCCCTGAGGCGAGGCAGGTGTCGGAGCATGGATGGCCTGGCTGTGGTGGACCCTGAGGTAAGCTGGTCCAGGGCGTGTGGGGCAGCTCCACCCTCTGCCTTGCCTCGTGGCTGCAGCACCAGCGCATCACTCAGCCTCCTGCTTCATTGTAGCCACGAACAAGCAGAGGTGGCCAGCGGCCATGGGGGGTCCTGCTGGGCAGGGCTGTTGGAGCCACCGCTGCTGCGAGGCGAGGCAAGTATCAGGCTGTTCATGGCCTGGTTGTGGGAGCCATGAGGTAAGCCAGTGTGGGGCATGTGGGGCAGCTCCACCCCCTCTGCCTTGTGGCAGCAGCACTAGCATGCTGTGTAGCTTCCTGCCCCACCACGAGCAAGCAGAAAAAGTGGGCCTCCTGTACATGGAAAAAAATAAGACATCCCCCGGAAATAATGTTTTCTTGAAAACCTCCAGCCACTCTGGGAGGAAAGCTGCTCTATTGATTAATTATTCTCACTGTCAGGAAACTTCTCCTTAGTTCCAGGTTGGATCTCTCTTTAACTTCCATCCATTGCTTCTTGTCCTTCCTTCAGCTGCTTTGGAAAATAAGTCAACCCCCTGTTCTCTATGATAGCTCCTCAAGTCCTGGAAGACAGTTATGTCATCCCTAACCCTTCTCTTCATTGGCTAGACATACCTAGTTCTCGTAACTATTCCATTAACTTTATCCTCCAAACCCCTTATCATCTTTATTGTTCTTTTCTGCATGCTTTCTAGGGTCTCAGTATCTTTTTTGTATTGTAGCGATCAGAATGGATGTAGTATTCCAAATATGGCCTCACTAGTGCAGTATAAAGCTGTACTACCATTTCCTGTGATCTTGATACTATCCCTCCGTTGATGCAGCATAGGACTGCATTGGCTTTTTTGGCAGCTACAGCACACTACTGGCTCATACTTAGGTGGTGGTCCACTAGGACACCTAGATCTCTCTCACAGGACTATGGTTGAGGCAGGTATCATCTATTCTATATCTGTGCATGTGGTTTTTCTTGCCTAAGTGAAAGATCTACTTTTTTCACCACTGAATTGCATTTTGTTGGATAGAGCCCAGTGCTCAAATCTGTCAAGATCTTTCTGAATCATGAGTTTGTCTTCCAAAGTGTTGGCAGTTCTCCGCAACTTGGTGTTGTCTGTAAATTTGATTAGTTTTCCTTTTATCCTCTCATCTAGATCATTTATGAAGATGTCAAAGAGCAACTGAGCCAAAACAGAATCTTGAGGTACATGCTTCTCTACATGTCAATGTAGTTCCATTGAGGATTATGCACTGAGCATGGTTGGTCAGCCAACTGCAATTCCATTTTGTGGTGATATTGTTTATCACACATTTTTCTATCTTAACAAGAATTAGGCTGTAGTCTTCTTTGTCAAATGCCTTACTGAAGTTCAGGTATAGTATAGCTACAGTATTTCCCCAATCCACTAATTTAGTCACTTTATTAAAAAAGGCAATACGATTTGTCTGGCTGTTCTGTTTTTAACAAACTCGTGCTGGCTTTCTAGTGATTGGCCTGTTCATTTCTAGGTGCTCACAATTCTGCTGCTTGATTATCTTTTCCAGGATTTTCCCAGGTATTGATAAGCTGATTATTCTGTAGTTTCCTGGATCCACATTTTAACCTTCTTGAATATTGGAATTACATCAGTTCTTTTGCAGTTCTCTGGCAGTCCCCAGTGCTCCAAGAGCTGTGAAGGTTTTCATTCAGTGGTTCCGAGATTACATCTACCAGCTCCTTCCTGAAGTCCTCTGAAGTGGATAGGTGTTCTTTTACCAATTTCTTGCCTAGTTTGATCTGCATTCCTGTCCTGTCTACCACAGTGCTACTTTTGGTAGGTTGGGCTATTTTTTCCTTTTCCATGAAGACAGATGCAAAGAAGGAATTAACTAATTCTGCTTTACTTGCTACCTATCACCTTCTTGCTGTCTTCTCCCATTAGTGAACCAATCATTTCCTGGACTTTCTTCTTGCTTCTTAAATACTGAAAGAAACCTTTTTGTTATTTAATAAATAGTAATAAATAATAATAGAGATAGAATGATGGTGACAAAAGAAAGTAAAGGTACTACCAATAGTAATAGACACCTTGGATGCAATTCCAAAACAATTGGAGCACCATTTGGAAACCACTGGCACTGACAAATTTACCATCAGTCAGTTGCAAACGACAGCTTTACTTGGAGCAGCTTACATCCTGGTATGATACCTATGACAACATCAAACATCCACATCTGCCTATCCCAGTTCTTTAGGAAGACTTGATAGGTGGACAAAAATGCCCAATCCAGTCTGAACATCTGACTGACCATGTGACAAACCATAATAATAAATAAACAAACTTCATCTAGAGGACTTAAGATGTTAAATGTTCTACAGATTCATCATTTGGTTTCAGGTATATAATTGCAGTTAAGATAATTAACATATGTGTAGCAATGACATAAGTTTTTTCTGAATATCAAACCTAAAACCTTATTTTCTACATTAGACATCCATAGTATGTATATAACAATGTCTGTTTTTGGATTCTTTTATGGCCAACAACCAGCATTTTCATAGAATGAAAAAAAAATCAAACATTCCTTTTCATTTTCAGTGTAGTCATGATAATGGTCAGAGGCAAGCATCTTTTTTCAATTTTAAATATTATTTGTTTCTTTAGCAGTGTATTAACAATTCTGGAGCTTACAAATCTTTGTAGTTCCATTTGTAGCTTTTTCAGCTAGAGTACATTATTTAACTGAATTAAAGCTATCCAAATATTTCAGTGGTGGTATTTCGAATATACCTCCTAAATTGATTAATTCATAAAAACCATGTAATGTTATATCAAGACAATTCAAATGTGGGGCATTGCTATATGAAAGTATATGAGCTGAAAATCATTTTGAAAGGTGACTAAATAAGCATACTTGGAATTAAATGACTTTAAAAAAAAAGAAGTATGAATATATGGGTTGGTTCAATAGCTGCCCCCTAATTAGAACATTCCAATTTTTATGTTTATATATTACACTATATACTTATTTATATTCATATTATATTTATTTATATGACTGTCACTCTCTTGCATAAACATTTTAGCTAGAGTCAGTGTGCCAGACTCATAGATTTAGTTAGCCCAAAGCTGCTGATGTTTCCCAGGTATTCAACATGGTATAGTTAAGAGTATTTATTATAAAATAAAGACTGAAGCCCTATCAAGTAGATGATTGCCTTTATGACAGACAAAGTTGTAGTCCCTTCTTTTTAAGCCTTCATACTTTATTTAAGTACCTTTTCCTGCTCAGGCATGACAGATGTGTAAATTGCCCAGACACAGTTAGACCCAAGGGTAGAAAATAAAACACCGCAAAAAAAAGTAACTAAAGGGAGGGTGTTTTATCTCACTTCTGAGTATTCTGCTTCAGAAGTCCACATAAATTAAAGGCCTGAGTTGAAGCTGTAAACCCCCCCCCCCACCGGCCAAGGAGGGGTTGATAAAGCTAGAGGAGAAAACTTATCCCACACTGCCCTCTAGGCCAGGAATAGCCAATGATCACTCCCAATCAGGTGTCCCCTCACAAACACGGGCAGAGATCACTGAGGTGGCGCTTAGCACAGTGGCTTCTTTACTTCCCCAGTCACCTCATAGAGGTCAGTCCCTTCCCTTCTTGCCAGCGTGACACCAGTGGCCAGGCCTTGGTGCCAAGCACCGCCTATGCATGAGAGGGAGGGCGCGACACGGCTCAGCGTAGCATTGGGACGAGCAATGTGGGTAAAGTGGCACCCTGAGTTTGGCCTAGACCTGATTTGGTCCCTTAATTGTTGCCCCATGGATCGACTGAGCCAGCGAGGGCTGGGAGCTTCTCGTTCCATCTCTCTGGGTGCCTGGAGGTGTTTCCGGTGCACTCTCACCAGCCCCGGCCCTGCCCGTGGCACCAGGTAACTTCTCAGCTCAAGGCCCCTCTCTTCTGCAGCTCACCTTGTGGCTCTGAAGCAGGCAGCGACCATGGCTTGTGCTCCACCAGGCCTGGAGCTTGAATTTTGCTCAGGCTGCTCTATGATGACGCAGAAGGCCATGAGGTGCATTGGAATCGCCTGCTCCTCCCATGCCTCTGCCTGTTGCCAGTGCCACCACACATTGGAATTGTCTGCCTACATTAAATCAATCCGGCCCACCATCTCTCGGCTTGCTAGTGGCTGCAATGGGGCATAAGGCTGCGCAGGATTGCCTCCCCCCCCCATGCCTCTGGCCGGCTGCCGGGCCTGCTGCACCTGCTGCTGCAGGCTTTGCAGGGGCTCTTCGCTGTGCATGGTTTCGGCTGGTGTCTGGCAGGCGGAGGAAGGCAGCTCTATCCCCCATCACCAGCCTCACCTCATCTCGTGGTGGTGGCACTGGAGAGGCCAGGATGGGCAGAAGGCAAGGTGGCAGCAGCAAAGCAGCCGCAAGTGAGGCAGATGCAAAAGGTAGCCCCACACCTATCTTGTAAAGCTGGCAGAAAAGCAGGACGGCAGTGGGGAAGATGTTCTGGAGATCGTAGATCTGGGCTATTTTACCCCGTGCCAGGCAGGAGTAGCCCAGCAGCTGAGAGCAGCATGGCCAGAAGGGTGAAGAGCCCCTGTCGATGCCAACAGCAGCAGATGCAACAGGCCCAGCAAAGGCATGGTGATCCCAATGCGCTGTGTGGACTTCTGCCCTTTGCGGCCTTCTGCCCTGTCACAGCTGTGGGCAAGCTAAGAGACAGTGCAATGGATTGACACCCAAGTTAACGGAGGCAGGCGATTCCGATGCATGGCAGCACTGGCAGCAGGCAGAAGCACGGGGGTGGGGCAAGCAATCCTAACACACCTCACTGCCTTCTGCCTCATCGTAGCAGCAGCCTGAGCAATACCCGAGCTCCAGTGTCCCAGTAGCAGCAGGGCCAGCAGGCAGGCAGGGTGGGTGGAGGCCGGGGCGCGCCAAGAGCTTGGCACTTGTGGTTGCAGGAAGCAGATGGTAGGATGCAGAGGGCTGGGCCAGCAGTTGCAGCACTCCCACTCCCATCAGCCCCTGTGCTTACCACTTCCTGTACATGAAAAAAAAATCCTCTGAAAATAAGCCCTAGTGCTTATTTTTGAGCCCCCCCAAAATTATGAGACCGGGTCTTATTTTGGGGGAAACACAGTAGATATGTTTAGCCTTTTAGAACAGGTAACTTAAAGTGGATATTCTTCAGATCTTAAGGTTAGAAAAAAACCTGAAAAATTTGTTCTCTCTGCTTGTTTTATAGTATGTGCCATTGAATAATGAGTCTTAAGGTAAAGCAGTTTTTTAATTGAGTGCTAGAAAACATCAGATTCTAACTGAATATTAGAAAAAAAGACCATATTTCTGACAGTATGAATAGTTTGCGAATCAGAGCTATTACTGAGAGATAGGATGGTTGCTTTTCATTAGATGTGTTCAAGCAAGAGCTAGATATCCATCTGTCAGAGACTTTAATTTGGGTTATTGCATTTAGTATTGGATTTAATAGTCTAAATGGCCTCTATCATTTCTGTGGTTGTATGATTCGAGTTTATCAAAAGTAACAGCAGTGACAAGGAATATCATAGCTGAATTTTGGCTGATATATTGACTATGAACTAACCCAGACCAAGATGAGCATTCTTACTAGAGTATTTTGATGTCTCAGGATGTCTTAGTGTTTCCTGTATCAGGACCAATGCCTCCTTATTTTTAGTGTGAGTTACCCTCAAGTAATATAGAGTAGTTTTCTTTAATTTGGGTTCTGTGAGTCTGAATTTCAGCTTCTTGAATTCTTCTGTTACCGAGTTAATTTCTGAAGTGTACACATAAGGAACATGTTAAACTTTGCAAAGAATGGCTAGGAAATAGGAAAGGACAAACTTGCATAATATGATGGCTCTATGGCAAAATTACTATCTACCTTGAATGCTCTTGCATTCAGGGATCAAAGTTGAAAGGTTTGGGTTCATATGCAACAGTAGATATGATACCATAGACACAAACCACAAGTAATAAACTAAACCGCTTTATTTAAATAGTTTCAATAATCAATTCCCATTCACACTCTCATTCACTCCCTTTAGTGCACCTTCTCTTGGCAGGCTGATGAGGTACTGAATGGGAAGATGCTACATGAGCAGAGGGACAGATCTAGTGCTTAAGGCCACAGGTTAGAAATCAGGAGACTGTGAGTTCTAGTCTTATTGGAGACCTGAAAATTGGCTCAGTGACTTTGGGCCAGTCTCTCACTTCACAGGGTTGTTGTGGGGAAAATAGGAGGAAAGTGTATTAGGTATGTTCGCCACCATTAGTTATTTATAAAAATAACAAGGTCAGGATTAAAAAATCTAAATAAAAAATAAAACCAAAAAGTTTTCCACTAAATCTTGTAATTCCATTTTTCTTTTATAGATTGCATATAGAATTTTTCCTGTGAATAAATCTTCCCTCCTCTGCTGGAATATACTATTAAACAGTTTGCCTTTTAGTGCAGACTCCGTTTTCTAATGGAATGTGATGCTAAGTTGTTTCCACTTATTCATTTAGAATGCTTCTGATCCTCATAGTCTCTGAATGATTGATCTTCTATTGATGTAAATTGACACCTATCATTCCATGGTCAAAAATGGTATATCAACTCATTTATAATATTTCTAATTTCTTTTGCATTGCATATTGGAAAAAGATTGTGTGTAGGAAGTGATTGTGGATAGACTATAGATCTGTTGAGTTTCTGAACAACTGTAGTAGATTCAATTCAATTCACTTTATTACAGTCATAGACCAGAGACCAGAACAAATAAAAACACTCAGTAAATATACAATTAAAATTTCTAGTATAAAATCATAAATAACAACTAAAATCTATGATAAAATCCAGTCTGTGAATTATACATGGTTTAACTATACTGAAATTACAATCCATAAACTGTGTGACCCATTGTCAGTTTAATACTAAAAGGGAAAGGCATAAGCAGTGCAGAGTTTGCCACATTTGTTATATAACATAACTATTGTGGATTAGACACATGTTTTGAACGAATCCCCAGTGCTGCTGCGCAGAATCTAGCCACCTGCGAACTGTAGTAAATTGAATTTTGGTGAAAAACTATTCTTTGTAGAGTGTATCAGTTATAAATTCCTAAAGATCTATCTGTCAACTGATTGGTGAAACTCATTTATCACAGTAAATGTTTATCTGGATTCATTTTTTCTTAGAGTAAAATCCGAAATTTGATGTAAAGGACTAATACTAAGGATGTATGGACTCTGATTTGTATTGCCATTTAGTATATTACACAATGTGGCAAAGTTTTTATCTTTTGCATCTAAAGTCTGTATCTTTTGTGTCACGAGGATTGTAAGATGTGCTTTACATTGGAATTTTGAAACACAAATGGTAATTTCAAACATGTTAAAATGTCACTTTAGGCCATCAATTTTTTAAATGGTTGATTCTGTTGGAAATTCTTGAAGTAAATTTGAAAATGGAAAAAGAAAATGTTAACTATACCTTAATATTTTGTGGTTCTTAGAAAGCAAGGATGAAGACAAAACAGCTGTAGGAGAGCTAGGAGGACCAGAACATTCACGTAATCAAATCATGCAAACAGATACACAAGACGAACCGATCTGGGGAAATTGCAGTGCTGATAATGTCATCAGAAGTAAGTATTTACAAAACAGCAAAGCTACTCTTCCTTTTTTTTGAGGGGGGGGGAGTGTAAACTGCCTATAGACTGTTAATGTGCTACAATATGTTACCAAGTATATCAGATTTCTTCCCAAGAATTATTTCTGTAAATCGTATGTATCAAAGAAGAGAAACTGTGTCACAAATAAGTTATATTGGTGATTTTGGTTAGCTTCATATGTGTATTGAATTATAAATTTTTTTATAAAAAATAATGACTAAATTCACATAGTGTTCTACCTTAACCAAACAAACCACATCGTAATTTAGATTGGTAGATAGATTCATACAGTATCTCAATTGCTCTTTTTTATAATTATAGCAATATGTGTTATATAATTCTGGTTATTTTCTGAGATGACATATTTTGTTAAACTGCAACAGGATCTGTTTGTTTGTGGTTTAGAACAATGCGTAAGCCCATCATTATTGTTTATAAACCAGTTTCATTATTTTTGCATTCTGGATGATCCAGTCTGTTATATTTGTCAATAAAACATAGCTAAAACAAACTATGGCTTAGCATGAGGTATAGCCTCATTGGTTGGTGTATGAGTGTGCAGGAGCATTGTAGGATAACTAAAATATATTTCAAGAAAGATTTATCATGTTATCATTTAAGTTTCAAATAAGCTGAACAAGCCCAATAGCAGCAATACTATTGTGGCAATTGAAGAATTTGGAATAATTACTATGGAATTTCATTAAAGGATTGTAACATCTAACAGTGTTTTGATATGTAGTCTCTACAGTAGATAGAATAGAATAGAATAAAAACTTTATTGTCACTTTAAATGCATACTAATCAGCATACGTTAAAAGGAAATTTTATTGCATTCAGCTCTCAAAAGATAACCATTATGCATATTCCCATACACACACACATATATGATAGAGAAACATCACAGTCTAGTTCGAATGTATACATATACATGGTGAAAAAAAAATCCTGTGAGTTTACAAGATGGATGGCATAAGGAACAAAGCTATTACAGAATTAGTAGTCCTGCTATAGATACTTTGAAACTCCTCCCAGAGGGAGAGCAACAGAAACAGACTATGAAGTGGGTGTGTGGGGTTTCTAACAATACTTTGAGCTCTAAACACATAGTCCTTATAAACAGTATCCTGAATAACGGGAAGCAAGCTTCCATTAATCTTCTCAGCTGTCCTTACCACTTTCTGTATGGACCTTCTATCTGAGGCACTGCTACCAGCAAACCAAACAGTGGTGCGGTTTTGTTAACAAGCTCTCAATCGTGCCTCTGTAAAAAGTGGCTAGGACAGAATGAGAAAGATGAGCTCTCCTCATCCGATGCAGAAAATGCAAATGCTGGTTTGCACGCTTCACTGAAGATAAAGTATGAAGAGACCAAGTCAGACCAAGTTAGTTATCTGCATCCCCAGATACTTAATATTATTTACCACCTCCACAGCTACAGCCTTGATACAAAGTGGTGTATGACTATGTCAGTTCTTTCTAAAATAAACAACGATCTCCTTTGTTTTGTTAACATTCAAAACCAGGTTATTTTTATTCCACCGGTCCACCAAAGCCTTCACCTCCTCCCTAGAAGAATCTTCATTGTCATCCCGGATAAGACCCACCACTGCTGTGTCATCCACACATTTCACAATATGATTACTAACAGATTTGGCACAGCAGTCATGGATCATCAAAGTGAACAGTAATGGACTCAAGACACAGCCCTATGTGGAATGCGTATTCAAGGAGATAGAATTGGAAACTTTTATTCCAACTCACATAAACTAGGGCCTATCAATAAGGAAATCAAGTATCCAGTTACATAAAGAAGTATTAAAACCTGACAGACACAGTTTGTTCACCAAATGCTGAGGAATAATTGTGTTGAATGCTGAACTAAAATCAACAAACAGCATTCGCACATGAGTATTGTTCTCCTCCAGATGTGCCAAATTAAAATGAAGAACACAAGAAAGTGTTTTGATATGTAGGCTTTACAGTAGATCATGTGCATAAACAGAACATGAGAAGAACTTATTTGTTCCAAGAATCTGGCTGATGTGACACCTCTTATATAAGAGAAGGGTCTTTCATCTGGATTCAGTTCTGATTAGGGATTCATTAATTTACAAAGCAATCTTTTTATTGTGAGTAACAAGTGCAGAAGTATTTCATGAAGATAGAGCTTTTTTTCTTATGAAATGCTAAACAAATCAAAATTCATAGAATATATTAAATGATGTGTATTATAATTCATGTTAGTTAGGTTTATAGAATAATGTAAATGTTTATCATGTTATTATTTAATGTATCATATTATTTAATGTATAAATCCAGTTTGGATGCAAGTTGATACTCTCAAGTAAGTAGTACTCTTGAAAAAGTCAAGCAAAGATGGTCTTGATTAATAGGTAAATTAAAAATTATGAGAAAATCTCAGGAGTATAGCTTTCTGTAGCTATACCAAAAAGTTCGAAAACAAAACAAAACCATCCTTGGAGAAGATAACAGCAAACTAATTTCAGTTTGTTGCCAAAAACAGTATATGCAAGGAGTGGTGAAAAAAGCATTAAAGAAAAATGTCAGTGCTTTAGATTTTTGATCTGTTAACAAAGCATGGGTAGGAATAGAACAGTTCTTTTAATCTTGCTTTTGTTTATTACTACATTCATGACTGAATATTCCTGTCTCCTGAATGGATTGTTTATCCACCTACATAGTTGCAACTATTGCTTTTTTGTTATAAGATCTTTTAAATTTTATGCTGTAATTATTTCCAGATGTTTCTTTTTCATTTTTATATTATGCAGTAAGATAATAAACCAAGGACCACTCTTACTGGCAAATATCCATGAATGTTATTATCATAGTTTCCAAGGATATAACTTTATTTATTAAAATTGGAGTGCTTTGGGGGGGCTTGTTGGAGGTAAACTGCTGTCATTTCCTCAGTATCTGAAGAATATTGCAAGACCTGTTTAGGCTGCTGTTGTTATAAATTGCTTTCTGAGTCAACTCCTTGCTTTCTGAAAATTCCTCATTTAGTATTCTTTGATTGAAATATAGTATATAGTCTTACTTTTGATTCTAATGGCCTTTCATACTCCGTTTGATTTGCTCAGGAACTGTGTATGAATGGCTTCTAAACAATTTTATTTATTTGTTTCTTAAATATATATGTTGCCCATCTCACTGTCACATGACTCTGGAATTAAGATACTGATGCGGAGTCTTTGTTTCTTTGTGTCTCTTGATGCAAGAGAAGCATTATTTTCTGTTAGATGAGATGTTTATTTGACTTGAGAAAGATATATAGGAGCCATTAGTGAGAAACATTTATATTCACGTAAATTGCCATAAAGTTTAATTTTTATTAATACAGTACTATTATAATACTTAGCTACAATCAGGAATTTGTTACTCTTTCATTTAAAATACTGTTCCATTTAGAAAATAAAAATTATAGAACAAAATCTAAATGCAATTATAAGTGTACTCTTGAAAAATACTAACTTGTTTTCATGAAGAAAATCTTACTATGTAGTCCCTAAGAACTGACAATATTTATAGCAGATAATTAAACAACACTTTTGAAATGGTTGTCATCAATTTATATTTACTTAATTGCAGTGATAAAGTGAAGATGAACTTGACCATTTTAAGTATGAAATTAGAATTCCCTAAATAATCTTTTGTTAGTAAGAAAACATGAAACAAAGTGTTTCAGTGTTCATCCCAAAAACACATATTTACTTCCAAAATGTTAGGTTTACTGCTAAAGCAAATTATATATTCCCTGCTCATATTATCCTTGTTGTAATAAAAAATATTGCAAATATAGGACTGTATTCTACAATTCTGTTTGTTTTGTAACTTTAAGAAAGGTATAAAAGATGTTATGTTTGTTGTAAAGAAAACAGTTTAAGACATTCTTTCCCAGAAAGGAATATTACATACTACTCTCTTCTCTCATCTGCTTTCATTACCATGCTTCAGTACCTTATGATTACACTCACATTATAACAATAATTAATTTGGGAAGTAATCTAAGTCTTCCTTTTAGGTAAATACTCTAAGTTGAAATATCAGTAGACATTGAAGATTGTAGTATCTTGTACATTTACTCAGATTTAATCTTTCTGTTGCTCAAACAGGACTTCTGCTTTGTGATATTTAACAAAACAAGAAGCATCTCCCATATATTCAAACTGTCATGAATAATTGATTAATAATAATCCAGTTCTCAAGATTAAATAGCCTATTATATGCTGATGTTTTACAGATAGAAAGGTCACTGCCATCCATCACTTCAGCTTCAAATTTATCTTCTTCATTAAACATATACCTTTTTCTTTCTGAAAAGGCATGTTTTCATCCATATGGGAAGAAGAAAAGCTTGTGATGGACATGTTTTACTATCTTATAAGTCTATTCTTCAGTAAGAGGAGAAATTTAAACTATCTGGATATGTCTAAAATGAATGCCTTTTAAGGTAAGGCATGACATTTTAAAAATTCAAATTCTCTATGGTACTTGAGAAATTGAAGTGGCTATTTTTGCAGAGTCCCCATTTGCAAGAATTAGTGAATTGTCTTCTGAGAGGTAATCATTTAAGGTTGCTTCACATGATCATCTTTTATCATATGATGATTACAAATATGCTAGTTTGCTTTTGTGAAATCTCTATTGCAAATCAGCTCTTACTATTAGAGATTCCTTATTGGGACAGTTGACAGAGGCCTCACTAAAAGCTAATTTGTGCTGAAGTTTTTCCAATCAGACAAAATGGTAGTTAGCAGGTAGTGATTTTAATCATGCATGGGATTTTCATTCATAGACAATGTGATATTTTTAAAGTGACTTTAATTTGGAAATCAGTACATGAATGAGAAAGCACTATTAGCATATTTCAGTGATGTACTTTTATATCAGTCATTATTTCAAAAAGGTCTTCCCTTTACAAGCTGATCTTAAATCTGAGAAGATGCAAGGATTCCAAAGGGATTTTCCCAAAAGTAGTGATTATAAAGCAGATTAAATTTTATTACAGGGAATGTATTACATAAGCAAAATAACTTTTGTTTCTTAGATAAGATTTGATGTTTTTATCTTGTTTTTATGTTTTACTTAACTAAAATTTGCAATACTGTCTTGGAATAAGCCCCAGCAAACATACTGAAATTTTCTTTGGAAAAGCATGCATAAAATTATGCTATGTGTCTGGTAAATTGGTCATTATTTGTTTTTTTTTTATAGCATGGCACATTTACATCACATTTTGATAAAAACAGAAGAGAAAAATACAAAATATGAAATCTAAAATATTGTAAGCATATGTCTAGATTACAGATTTTTTTTTGCTTCATTTGTCACAGCCAGGAAATCCGCAAAGCTCCATTATAGGCTCTGTTTTGGCACTCTGTCACTATATGTTGGATAGTTTGTTTTTTGGCCTTGCAGTAACAATTCAGTGTTGTTATTTTGCTCCACTTACAGAGGGCATCTGAACATCTATCATGACCAGTGTGAATTTGGTTCAATGTTGTCCATATCGCACAGGGCTGGTCAAATCCAGGTGATTTTTCCAAGATGCGAGGCAAACGTCAGCATTGTGGGGGCAGTTTTCTATCCAATGTTGTTTCCACATACTGTATATGTTAAAATCATATTCTACAAACAAATATTGTAGCAGTAGAAATAGCTTGATGTCAGGATCTTAACCTTTTTCACATTAATTGGAATTCCAATGCTTTTGTGGTGTTGTTAGTTGGATAATATGTAAGAAGAAACTGCCCATGCTGTACTTTAAATAATGAGTGAGCTGACATTGTAGTAGCCTGCAGTTTTCTGTGGTAATTATATATTCAATTATCCATATTTAGCATTTGAAATATAAAAGTATATGTTTTGTAAAAACTGTGAGCCACAGGATATACCCCTACTACCTCCTGGTTAAGAAAACATTAGCTACCTCTAGAATAAGGAGAAGACCAACACAAAATATTTAAACAAAAAATGTGTGGTAATATTTCTAAAAGCCTTCAGATTTACAATTCTTATATTCAGATGTAAATATGGGAGTTACATTGTGTGAAATAAATTTCATCTATGCTCATACAGGAAGTTTGCAAATTGATTTCTTTTACAGTAGTTATGGAAGACATAGCAGTTACTAGAAAATCTGTATTCCAATATCAAATAATAACTACTGCTAACGAATGCTAAAATTGTTGGATAGTTGTATTTATTTTATATGTCAATAAGAGACGCTCAAGATTTTGCAGTCCAGAGTTAAACAATACGTTCAACAAAACTGACACAAGAACAAGTTGATTTCAGAAGAAGCAGAGGCACCTAAAATCACACGCATATACATAATTACTAACAGAAAAGGCAAGAGTTCCCAAAATATTTTTGCTTTATCAATTATTAGAAACTAAAAAATTTGTTTGTGTAGACCTCTACAAATCATGGATAGTCCTTAAAAGTCATCTCTATCTTGAAGAATTTGAATGCCGATTAGGAAGCAACAATTTAGAACAGAATATGGATTAACTAAGAAAGTAGTTCTTTGGTTAAAAAATCCACAGGTGCAGTGGTTACATTCCTGAAATAAAGTAATATTTGTTTCTTGGAAGAAATGTGAAAAATCTAGACACTGTAACACAGTGTACAGATACTACAGTGGCAGATAAAATATGCACTGGTTGTGTGATTAGGAAAGCTGGACCATCAGAAAGCCTGGACAAAGAAAAATATGTGATTTTGAACTGATTTTGAACGAGAAAAAATAGTTGAGGTCACCTTCGAGAACAAACTGAATGCAATATTGGATTTGCTCCTGTTCAGTTCTATATCTAGTTTTACTCCCCCTACTGTTCACTTGGACATGAAACCAGGTGTAGAAAATGGAAGCGAAGAAAAATCTGGAGACTTGGATATATGCGTAATGCGGGATTATGATTATACAGAATATTACAATGATCACTTTCGTATGAGTTCTACAGCCTTGCAAAAAAAAATGTTCAAGTTTTGTTTATTTTATCTTTAATAAGATAAATTCTGATGCTAGTAAATGCTTCAGCAATTCATTCTTCTATTAATAGAAATGAGGCAAATACAGAAGATTTATTTTTAAACACTTTCCATAAATATAACTAAAAGGGTAATATAATTGCTTTTGGAAATATACAACAAAGAAACTGGAACAAGACTATACTAATTTTTCTTGATATTTCTGGAAAAAGAAGTGTTCAACTTTTAACTGAAGAAACTTGTCATCTTTAAATTGTTGCATACATATTATAGAATGCCTTAGTTCTTCAAAAATATTGAAGATCAAAGAAAATGGTCTAAATACATTGGTTACCATTCAGTTAATTCCATAAGATAAGGACTTTTGAGTATCCCTGCCCTTAGCTATATTGAAACTATGTGAGCAGAATAGAGATTTATATCTTGTCTGAACTGAAAGGAGGAACAGAATTTTAACTTAGAAAAAAATTGCATGGATAATTTCCTCCCATTACAGCAGTCTTTACCATCTCTTCTGTGAATGTTCTATTACAAATGTTCAAGATGAATATGAAAAAGTTTGCCCCGTTCACTGTCCTTTTAACACTCCCTATTAGTGATTTGACATAATCTTATATTCTAATAGAAAGAATCCTGCAACTATTAGGGAGTTGGAAACTAAAGTGGCTACATTTTATGGCATTGTTGTAAAATAAGTGTAATGACATAACTTTTCAGTAATCCATGGCCTGTTATTTATTTATTTATTGGAATTCTCACTCCCCTTTTGATTTGACTCCTTTCTTTTTTTGTTTTCCTCTACTAAGTAGACCCGCAAGGTGGGTTGTATGGAGAATGAGTGAGTGGCTTGGTCACCCAATGAATTTCTAAAGCTGAAGAAAGACAAAGATCTGGGTTTCTCAATGCCCACCTAGCACATTAATCAATGCATTGCATGGGCTTTTTCATGCTTTACTGTAGTAGAATATTCATATGAGAGGCAGATGAGAATTACATTAGTACTACAGCTAAAGTATCTTTGCCATGTCATGAATATTACATGTGAGACTTGCTAAATTCTCATATCTTTCCCACTGTGAATTTGAAAGACTTTCTCCTAACAAATAAATCTAAAGTTAATATTTTCTAATTATGAATACTGAATGCATATTTCACTGATGTCATCATTATGTTACTTTGTTGTGTAAAGTGTCTTAATTTGAGAACATAGATTTAGACCCTCTTAGAACTTGTGCAAGTTCAGCGTCTCTTGGTTATTCTTTAGGAAGCCACTCTTTCTTGGACTGTAGCACAAGCCTGGGGTGGGAAACCCTAACCCTAACCCTAACCCTAACTCTTACCTTAAGGAATGGATTTATAATGCAATTCCTAAAGAACCACAGCTATGGGAGCATAAGATAGCATTTTTCAAATACATGAAATAAGTGAAAGCCTATTCTGTTATTCCAGAATGCAAGACATGAAATAATTGATTTAAGTTACAAGAAGCAAATCCTGATTGAATGTTAGAAAAAAAACATTAAACTTGTTACCCAAAGACATGGACTTCCAGAGCAGTTCAGAGCATGGACTTCCAAGCAGTTGCCAGAAAACCATCATTTTAGGAAATTTTAATTTGGATTCCAATTTTATAGTTGGGTATGTATGTAACTGTCAAGTGGGTACAAGAATAACAGATGTCGTAATCCCACTCAGCTTGGATTTTCTGCTCTCACCTGCAGGAAATTATATTACATATTTGCCTACAGTGTATGAAAATCATGTTTAACTCGAATATTCAGGTGGGTAATTAAAAACTTTATAAGAATTACATGCACACATTTTCAATGGTAAGTCAGGGCTCTCCCTTCTTTGGATGCGGCTGTCAACAAATAATTTTGAATTGTGTGTGTGTGTGTACACACACACACACACAATACATATATATATATATATACACACACACATACAACAATACATTACATCGCCACCATCAACAGCAAAAAGGACAGTGATTATACTACCAGGATGTAAAGGATGTATCATCATTACACATACAAAATGCTCCTGGAACTCCAATTGCAGCTGATAATTGATCAGTTAAATGGTTAGTTAATTTCCTATTAGCAGATGGCTTGCAAATCTTTATTCCCCCAAATCATTAAACAACACCACTGATGCTTTTGCATCTTTTTTTGTTGGCACCATATTTTGTTAAACATTAGAATTTGATTCCCAAATAATTATATTGATTTGTGACATGAGTCACAGATTTTATTTCACAAAGATTCCCCTGAAAGGAATCTGAGGCATCACTTCCAGCAGCAACAACAGTATCAAATCAGAAACAAAACATTTCCTACAATATAATTCATAGTCTTGAGCATGTAATACACTGTCAGTGTAAATGTCTGTGTCTTTGTGGTCTCTCTGTATACCTGTTTTATTTTGAAAACTATGGTATGTCTGTTCTTGTTGAACATACCACAGGTAATCATTATGTACATTAGCTTGATTTTGAACAGGTTTTAATTTCAGAAGTCTATACCTACATGGAAACTAGTGGCTGGAAAATGGAAATAGATGCAATTTCTACACGATTCCTGCAGTCAATATATTGTTCTTCAGTATTGGAAAGATAAATGTATGATCCCAATTACCTGATGAACTGAAGGCCTGATATTAGTTGTTGCTGATGAATTAACAATAGTAGACTTTTAAATGAACAATTATAATGAAATGTTGAAACAATTGTGTAAAACTCTATAAACAAATGAGATGCACACATATATCACACACATATATGTACAATTTCTTTTTTGTGTGTTGTTAAATAAACACAATTTCTAAAGAAAAAAAACAAATAATTTTAGACTTCTTTTTTCTGCCAGAGTTTTTAAGAGGTTGACCTTTCAGTTGATTGACCTTCTGCATCATTAGAAAACATTATTATTTTCTTACTATTTTGTCTTACTATCTTTAATCTTCACTCTTTATTAGATTTCTGGGAGTTTTTGTAAAACAGTTTGTCCTCCTATCTGAAAGAGGGAAGGGGGGGGGATTTTCTTTTTTCCATGTCTATACTTACCTTTTTTCATTCCTCCCGTCACAGGCTTGTTGCCTTCAGCCTTATAGCATAAGATCTCTGCTTTATAAGGAGCATTGTACTTAAAAAGCATTAGGCTCTAGGTTTCAGTAGACTGAAGTATTCATGATCCTTCTGTTAACATCAGTGACACATGGATGGTTACTGAATGTATGGGAGAATATATGATAAAAAATACAGGTAGTCCTCAAATTATGACCATAATTGAGCCAAATTTCTGTTGCTGAAACTGTTATTAAGTGAATGTTGCCTGTTTTACACTTTTCTAGCCACAGTTATTAAGTTATTATACATACAAATGATCGCATTTTTTAAATTAGTAACACACTTTGTTAAGTGAATCTGGCTTCCCCATTGTCAGAAGGTCGCAAAACAGGATCATATGACCTTGGGATACTGCAACCATCATAAATATGACACAGTTGTCAAACATGCGAATTTTGATTGATGATCATAGGGAATGTTGAAACAGTTTTAAGTGTGAAAAACAGTCATGTCACTTTTTTCAGTGTTGTTGTAAAAATGCTTATTATATCAGGTGAAATGGATGAAAATGAGATAAGAATTCAGAGAAAGAAATGTGCCATTTTGAGACACATGTATGTTTAGAATAAACATTTTAAGTATAAACCTATTTATATATGCAATAAAGAATGAAATATAAAAAAACATACTGATTTATGATAAGATTGAGAAAATATGTATTGATGCAAATTAAGTTCTGAATATGGATCAATTCTATTTACTAATGTCAATATCAGATTATTAAGGGGAAAACAGACTTGGGAGAAAGATAAAAATTAAAATGAGAATGAAAGAGATTGATTGCAGGAAGAGAAAGTAGAATATTCACATGTATTAGGTGATAGGTTAATCTTTCAGTGGAATGAATGAAAAGTGGACATGTGGAAAGATGATAATGGCTGTTTGGAACATAGCAAATGATACTATTTTAAATGTGCCCTCGGTTGAATACTAATACTAATACTAGTATTCTAATATTAATACTAATAGGACTACTGTACAAATACTTTTCCTTCCTTGTCCTCCTCCTCCTCCTCCTCCTCCTCCTCCTCCTCCTCCTCCTCC
>JANHFL010004147.1:124085-138115 GCA_032468155.1 Oxyrhabdium leporinum
CTCTCTCTCTCTCTCTCTCTCTCTCTCTCTCTCTCTCTCTCTCTCTCTCTCTCTCTCTCTCTCTCTCTCCCCTTCTCTCTTTCTTTTCCTTTCTCCCCTTCCTCTCTTCCTTCGTCTCTTCCTTTTTTCCTTTTTTCCATTCTTCCTTCCTTGGCTCATAGTCTCCCAGCTGGGTTCATGCCAAAGATAAGACTAGAAGTTAGTCTCCTGTTTTCTAGCCAGTGCCTTTAATGACTATTTCAAATGGCTCTCCATACAAAATTGCAAACATAAAAACATTGTGGTGAACCAATTTCTTTCATCTTTAGCTCTTCTCCAATCCCAATGGTCTACAAAGAAAGGATGATATTTCTTTTGCTGTTTTCTATGGTAGGCCTATTTTACCTTGCCTCTGTGGTTCTTTGAACTTGAGTACTGATCTCTTAGATTACAAAGACTTAGATGCTACTATATTCACTGAGATAATATATATAAAGTTAAACAAATACACTATAGGGACACAACAGCATTCACTCATTGCAACATTGCTATTACATAAGTGGTTTTGGCTAAATACCTTGATTTAATTGCAATCTACTTTTCATGCCAGGTGTATATATTAATAGTTCAACCTGTTCCTTAAAATATGGACATTTTAAAAGGAAGAACCATAGTTATATATAGCTGCTTAAACAGGTAGGCTCTGTAATCCCATCATATGATCAGTATACTTCGTATTATGTTTGTTCATCGGCCATTATGTAATTTATCGGACATAAGCATGTTGAAAAAGCAGCACAATCCATGTAGAAATAGGTCTCAATAGCCAATTCTATTTAATTTCAAAATTCTAATTGGAATGAGAAGAAAAGTACTAAAAGCACCCATCCACCAAACAATATTTTTCCTGTTATGAATAGGCGAAAATAAGTATATGAGAGGGCTAGTACTTGATAAAAATTGAGAATTGCTGTCTGTGCCCTTATGTTCAGTAGTGGATATATTCAGGGAAGATGGAGTAGGTTGAAGTAAATGAACTCCTAAATAATCCAATTGTATCTTCTTCCTTTATTGACTTCTGAAACACAAGCTAAAGATAAATAAAGATAAAAAAGCTGGATAAATAAATTCATGAATTTTAAGCCTAGGCTTCTAGTAATCGTGTCAGAAGTAAAAGCTAGCACTCTCCTTTTCACTCTTCCCCCTGCAGCTGGGTACTAATTCCAGAAATGAGGTGTCAGAAGCTGAAATCACACCACAGTGTTATTTTCAGTGTTAGATTATAAGAGTTTAAATGTTGCTTTCTAGTTTTGCCTTTAACCTTCCACAAAAGTTATTAGATTCTGTAAAAGAATCAGTATTGTGCAATTTGTCCTGAGCTTCAAGGGGGAAAATTGAATATCTTTGCATATTCTGCTGCATAACACATCTTATTTCTCCCCCCACCCCCACCCCAAGTTTAGCATGTGGATTAATCATATTGAAGTTAGGCCAACACATCTTTCTCCTGGTATTTCATCTGTTCCTGGCAGGGCCTCAAGTAGTGTGTTCCTAGCCCAATCCCCATCGCTGTCTTAATTTCCTGTATTTTAAATGTGCCGCAAATGTTGCAAGTGTGGAAACCACACAAGCAATGTTTATTGCGTGTTCAGTAACCACACTGAGGTTGTTTATTGCATGTTTATTGCATGTTCAATAACCGCAACGAGAGTGACTTGGAGGGAAGAATAATCTGACTCTCCCCCCTTCCCGATGGCAAATGTCCATTCTACCTTTTTATACTTTTTATCCCAAATGGTTTGAATTCTGCAAACTCTTCCAAGTTGCTATGGGCAACTGAAAATAATCAATGTGTCCAAAATTTTGAATAGTTTAGGGATCTACTTTTAAGAGAAACAAGACATGCTTGTTTTCAGAATTTTCTTGTCTAGTCTGTTTTTTATAAGATGGGGAGAACTTTGGTCTAACACGCTGGCAAAAATTAAGTCAATCTAATTGGCACGAATGAGGTAGCAACATCCCAATTGGAAAAAGGATGCAGCCCCTCCCTTTTACTCTCTACTCTCCACCCATCTATCTTTTTGTTATCATATTGATGTATTCTCATTGTGTTATTTTTCATTGTTTATTTTATTGTTCTATTATTTTACTTCTGTTCTGTTTACTCTCTCTTCATTTCTTCCTTTTTATGGTTGTAAGATGCCTAGAGTAGCCCCATGGAGAGATAGGTGGCAAATACATTTAAGAAATAAATAATATATAGAATCAGTGGTGGTCAATGTCTGAGCAGAATGTCCAAACTTCCACAGGTAGTTCCTAGACCTATGGCAACAGTTGCGATTAGAACTTCAGTTTCTACGCATTGCAGTCGTTAAGCAAGTCATCATGTGAGCAGATCATTTTTATTAGGGTTGTTAACTGAGCCATGTGGTTGTTAAGCAAATCTGGCTTCCTCAGTTGGCTTTGCTTATTGACCAGGAAGGTTGCAAATCACAATCATGTGACTGCAAGGCACCGCAACTATCATAAATGCTAGCTGATTGTCAAGCACTTGAATTGCAATCACATGACCACAAGGGTGGTACAACAGTCATAGGTTTGAAGATGGATCATGAATTACTTTTTCCAAGGCTGTTATGACTTTGAACCACTGTTAAATGAATGATTGCAAGGGGAGGACTACAGTAGTTCACAACTTATGACCACAGTGAAGTCCAAGGAAGAAAATTGTTAAGTGAGTTGTGCCCGATTTTATAATCTATTTTGCCATGGTTGTTAAATGAATCTCTGCAGTTGTTAAGTGAATCATGCAACCTTTTGAATTTTATTATTGCTTGCATGTATTTGCCATATTGGCAAATAAGAAAAAAACATGGTCAGAGGTTCACGTTGACCATACTGATATATAAAGGGAGTTTATGTGTAAAGTTTATGCATGTTTTTTGTATCATAGAACTATATGTCCTTTTCTCCATGTCTGTTTTATTTTCATGAAGAGAATATAGGTAACCTGCATCGCTAATCAGAAAGCTTCCAAAAAAATGGTAAACATTTAAGGTCACAGTCTCCTTTCAATAATTACCTTTGAACCTATCTAGTATAATTTGCAGTATTTATACATATTGTTAGTGTATTTTAGCTTACATTTAGCTTGGTTAAAGTACTGCTATAAAACAAATTAAAATAAGCTCCAACTTATTTTACTATATTAAAAAAGAAAGAAAATAAGGGGAGTAATTTTAGAGGAATAACCAACTGTCTTATCTTGAGACTTCATAATTTTTTATGACAAAAACAAAACATCCTTGATAATGTGATTGATGAAAGTGTAACATGCTGATCAAGAATACTAATATATAAAATATTAGATTATAAATTACTTGATCACTATTGTAATCGGTCATAAAATCAGTAATACAATGCATATGTTTAAAACTAGAGACAACTATGATCTGGTAAAGCAACTTCAATATTCATTTATTAGAATTCATGGCTTGCATTCATTGTGACCAGAGTTATTTGAAGCTGAATGAGATGTATTGGTTTGGTTTGGTTTGATTTTCTGTACCTTAAATGCCAAGCTTTGCGTTTTTCTCTGTTGAATTTCATTTTAATAGTTCACCCCAGTTTTTTGTTTTCTGTCAAGTTCAGTTTAAATGTTAGTTGTATCTTCTGAAGGATTTAGTATACCATAAATTTTTGTGTGGTCTGGAAATTTAATAAGAGATATTTTACTTCATAGTCATTGATAAACAAAGTGAAGAATGGTGGTTGTAAGTCATAACTTTATAGTAACTTGAATCTTCACTCTTGTCTTGTGAACCGCTATTGGCATTTGAGTAGAAATTTTCAGTTTTGACTCAGCTTGGTGATAATATAATCAAGTCTAATAAAGGAGAATATTTGTAGCTCAGGGCCCTCATAATCAAGTGTCCTCTAAGCTAGTTGCCAATTAAAATATGTGATCTATTGCTGTAGTTAAAATAACACAATATATTCCACATATTTCTACCAGCAGTCTAAAGGTGAAATATGTAACCTTCCACATATTCCTGAACTACAATTTAGAGTTGTGCAAACCACTTCAAGGGACATTTTTAAAAATGGGAAGGAACCTCAGAGAGACTCCTTCCTAGGTTACCAGAGACTGGGCCACCTTGTCACATTCATGAAGCATTCCTCTGAATGGTTTGTATACCCCCACTAATTACCAGAAATTTCAGCTACAATGGTAAATTAAGATGGAAGCAAGGAGTAATGATTCAATGATACTTGAAGTCCAACCAGTATTAACAAAACATCATGTTATATATTCTTGGTCCAATGTAACTTGATGGCGACAGAGGTGTGAACCAATTACTACAGCTAAGCCATAAATTATGGACTATAAACATAGTGCCATACCAAGAACAAATAGATCCACAGTTTTGGCTAAGCATACCATATGAATCAGGATGGAAAAAGGTTAGATGACACTGAGTTCTATTTTGATGCTCTTAATTATTTTAGAAATGGTCTTAATAAGAATGACTGACAACTAACACAGCCATCATTTACCTTAACTTTTCTTGAGTTTTCGTTTGTCATATAGTTTGCATAGTTTTTTGTTATTAATAAGATAATCCTTTAAGGATGCTTGGTAAATATGGTACTGATTACAGTTTTGCTAGAAAATACAGTAATGATTTTTCTTTTTATAAAATATATACTGTATATAGACTAAATTTGATGCCTGTATTTTTCTTTAACAGCTATTAAGAAAACTGTATAGATGTGGTAATAAGGATCGGATCCATCTTTATATTTTTTATTAATTTGTTTTATTATAGATAGTTTGCTTCTTCAAAAGCATTATATGTGTAAGATCAATCTATCACAAAATAATTCATCCAAATAAAGAACATAATTGATAGATTGCTTGATTTATTTTCTCTTTAATAGGATAAATTTTGTGGTGTGGGTAATATTCTCCTACACTGAAAACAAAATACAGCTAAGCGTGCAATTCACAGTCATTGTTGTCATTTATCATAGCTTTAAAAATTATTTGAAAGTTTCATATTTAATTTGCAGTGAAAGAGAATATATAAGCATACACAACAAAATGTAAACAGGCAGATGTTTTTGACAGCTGGATATGAAGTTAGAATCTAAATAGGGACTATCAGGTTTTTTTTCCATGTCTATGAAATCTTGGTAATAAATATATGCTAAATACTCAGAAACATTTTATGCTATCTAGTAACCACACAACTAAATTACAGTGTAATGTTGGATAAGTAACAGACAAATTACTATATTAAGGTGTGCTTATGAGGAGGCCAATAAGAGTGCTTCAGTGAAACATGCTAATAGATTATATGCTACAGCAATATATTGCCTTTGCAATATTATTTGCTGTTTTTCTGTCAGAAATGATTCAATTTAATCATTAATCCAATTCTGATAAAATTTTTACTAGTAATAAAACTGTAAAATATTGAACAAAATCCACTAGTTTTTTAATATCATGAGAACAATTTAACAATGGAAGCACATTTTCTTTTTAAATATACGATATATAATATTTTAGCATTTTACATAGTTTTGGGTTTTTAAAAAATGTTTGTCCAGTGCCATCCTGGATTTAAGGTGCTGAATGTTCCTAAATCTAATATTGGAATTCTGATAGATATTGCATTAGTAATTGAATGGGAAGAATAACATTTTGCTCATACATAGTGGAAAATGGAGTCTTTTGTAGCGGCACATGGTCTGTTTGGAATGATATAACAGACACTGCATGTTCACATATCAAACAAAATGCCATCTTACTATAGAAAAGAGGTGTCAAAAAGTTTCTTTGTACCTTTAACGCATGTGATTATGTAGTACAAAATGCAGAGTTTGTAAAAAAAAATTCAATATACAGGCAAAAAATGAATAATTCAAAACAACTCATAAGTTCTACATTCTACTGTATCTTTTATAATACAGGCAGAAGATAGCATTGTGTTCCCAGTAGGGATGAATTTGCACAAGTTACACCTCTGAAAATGCCAGATGGTCTATGGTCTACTTTTGAGAGCTGTCATATATGTAAAGATTTTTAAAAAAAGAAAGACAGCTGAATGAGAGTAGTGGATCATTAAAGAGAGAGAGAGAGAGTCCCTTGGTATCACTGTGTTTTAAGAAAGCATTGTGTCGTTTCCTCATATTAAGCTTTTCATTATTTTTTTTCCTTTTTCTATCTATATATAGCCTTTAAAAATAAGGGAAAATATTTCTGTTTTAATTTGAATTCTAGTGGCTTAATCATAAAAACTTTCAAATGTTTTTGGTTCTGTATATTAGAATTCAGTCATATAGATTCTAATTGGTTTCAAGTGTATTTTAAGCATAAGATTCAAGTATCCCTAGTGAAAAATAATCAATAAAGTTAAAATGAATTTAAATTGTTATAATTAATACATTTGGGGGCTCTTATTCATTTTTTATTTGATCTGTATATCATTTCTGAATACTCCAAAACCATTCAGCTAAAAAGTTATATGCTAATGTTGAAAAAAAATAAGTCTAGTTGGGAATAAAATTTATCTCTTTATCCTAATAGAAATCATGAAATTAAACTAAAACAATTGCACAGGGTTTGCTTTTCCTGGAGATTTCATATTGCACATTAATTGCAATATGAAACTAGTGAACATATGCCATACATTATAATAAGATATTGAAAAATAAATAGTTGCAAACAACCACTTCCAATTTTGCAATAATCTAAAGCATCCCTGCAATTCTAATAACTCTGTCATTTAGGTTTATAGACTTTTTCTATGTTCTTGCCATTTACTTATTAATGAAGGATTAGAGTGTTTCCAACAGCTGCCCAGAATCACTTTGAAACAAGATGGTCAGCAAATAAATTTATAAATAAATAAATAAATAACTCTAGAAAAAGTGCAGAGAAGAGCAACCAAGATGATTAGGGGACTGGAGGTTAAAACATACTATAAATGGTTGCAAGTACTTGGCATGGCTAGTCTAGTGAAGAGAAGGATCAGGAGAGACATGATAGCAGTGTTCCAATATTTGAGGAGCTGCCACAGACAGGAGGAGGTTAAGCTATTTTCCAAGGCATCCTTAAAGCCAGACAAGGAATAATGGATGGAAGTTGATCAAGGAGAGATTCAACCTAGAAGGAGAAATTTTCTGACAGTGAGAGCAATCAGCCAATGGAACAGCTTGCCTTTGGAAGTTGTGGGAGCTTCATCACTGGAGGCTTTCAAGAGATTGGACTGCCATTTGTCAGAAGTGGTGTAGGGTCTCCTGCTTGGGCGGGGGGTTGGACTAGATGACCAACAAGGTCCCTTCCAACTCTGTTAATCTGTTTAAAAATAAATAAAATAAACAAATACTGAAGCAATGAACGTTGAAAGCATATGATTTTGTATCCAGAAATTCTAGGAAATATGACAAGATATTTACACTTTTATCAATACTGACTTAAGACGAAAATCGAACCAGATCAAGTTACTCTTCCATAGAAAAATAATTTTAATTTGAGCTTCTGATTGATTAAGATGGTTCTGCTTACCCATGTAAATGAAGTCTTCTGTATAAAAGAGATCATATTTTAATATCTTGTGGAGATTTTCTTTTGTTGGTGAATTGCGAGTATACTTCTATTCACTGAGGATGCTTGATGGAAATTTACCCTTTTGTGAATGAGTGAGGCTTTCCTGTTGTATCTTTAGAATTTGAATTAAATTATTAGTTATCAGTCTTACAAATAAGACCACAAAAGAACATCCCCCCCCCCTTTTAAATAGCCTGCCTACCCATACATATACAAAGTTTGCCATGAGACTTAAAGTAACACAAGGAACCAAGGTGGGTTTTTTTTTCCAGAACTACTGTTCGTCTGCCTAGAGGCATTTCATGCTCCTGGGAAGACCATCAGACATGTCTGACTGTTTTGACAAATATTTTTCTTTATTTTATACAAAGATATTTTAGATAAGGTGCTTTTACAAATGAGAATTATGTTTTCGGTGATTGAATGATTTTGAATTGTCTGCACACATTAGAACTGAAGGTGATTGATTTTTTTCATCTTATGAGAGTTAGGATAAATGTTTTCATGTATGAGTCTCCTATAGAAAGTAGATTTCAATACCTAAGGTTTCCTTTTGTTCATAATTAAATTTATGCTTCAAAAACATTATTAATATATAAATTCCTGCGAATAAATTTTCAGTGTATTTCTGCTTTATATTTTCTCTGAACTTGCATTATTATACTTTAAGGGTCAGTTATATAATTTTACTTTTTTTAACCTTGCTGCAGCTTGTTTTCTAGCATTCTGAAACCTATAATATCTTTCAGCAACTCTCGGTAAATATTCCCATTGTAAATAATTTGCAATGTTAATGGTTAATATGTTGTGTTATGAAGGTAGATTTGAGTTGATGTTGAAGATTCTTAGGTAACTGATTTTTAGGTATCATTCCAAGTAACCTCCACCAATACACTGCTCTGGATTTCTTAGCCAACCATGAAAACCATCTGTTCTAATATAGGTTGAAGCTAACACATTCTGTAAGTCTGTGATAGTGGCAAAAATCTGTAGCTTGGGTGTTGGATGAAGGCGGAGGTTCGTCCTCTGAGCTCCTGGATTGGTTTCTGAAAGTTTCGTTAGCAGACTAGATAACATTTTCAGAGGAGTTTACGGGATGTTGGTGTCAGTTTCTGCTTATAAAGGCTTTGTGTGGACAGTGGGTCTTGTGTTGGGGAGGTCACGTCAGGTGAAGTCAAGTCACATGAGGTTCTTGTGATGGGTCTTGTGATGGGTTGGGTGTGGGTCAGGTGAGGGTCTCACATCACCTGATGTGACCTGCCCATCACATGACCCAGTATCCACACAAAGGCCTTATAAGCAGAACACCAACACTGACATCCCCTAAACTTCGCTGAAGATGTTACCTAGCCTGGTAATGAAGCATTTGGAAACCAACCCACAAGTTTGGGGAACGAACCTCCACCTCCATTCTGTAAGTTATATCACTTTGATGCTTTGTATTGGAAGTGACATTTATGATTGGGAGAAATATCAATCACATGTATTTCTTGAGTTATGACTGTAATGAGCCTGGAATTTCCATTGTAAGTCATGATGATTGTAAGCCAAGGCACCCATGTGACCAACTGTTAACCATTCCAATGGTTGAGACAGCAAAGGAGACTCCTCGGACATCTGTAACCAAGAGTATAACTTTACTGAACATTCCATGTGGGTACAGAAGTGGAAAAGCCAATTCTAACATTTTCATGTGCAAATAGCATAGGAAAACTTTCCCCTTTCCCTTGGTCCTCCCACTGTCCATTTTCTACCTAATCAGTTACACTCACATTGTTTTGGGAAATGGCCTTTCTGCCTCAGACTTTCCCAGATGACCTTGAGGAGCTGGATCTGTCTCAGGCTTCAGGTAGGCACATTTGCATTCCTTTATCCTCCGTAATACCCCCCTTGCATTCCAATGCTTTCCTTCCCGCCTCCCATTGTTGATGTTTGGTGGCAAATAGGGTTGGCATGGCAAGGTGACCATGACAACAAATTTTATGAATTTTATGACCTTTTTGTAGTGGTCATTAAGCAAATACCCTAGTCATAAAGTACATGCTTTGGTTTTAAATGAGTCAATACTTTCCTGTTGTTTTTTGAAAAGCTGGTTTCCAGCAAAAATGATGATAAATCATGTCATATGCTTAAGAATACTGCAATCGACCATAAAGACAAGCCAGTTGCCAAGTGCCCAAAATATAGTCGTGAGAGAAGCCACCTTTGGAAAGCCAGGCCTCTTGGGGGTTGTTATAACTTTGGCCAGTCAACTGAGTGAGCAGTCATTAAACAAGGACCACCTGTACTTCGTTTTGTATATATCCTTATCTGGTATTATTTGGAATTACGATATTTAAGAATTATGTACAAGAATGGGATCATATTATCTACTCACACAGGAAGCTGTGTTTGAGAATTTTCTGCAGGTATAGTAAGCCTTGTTGGCCATGGACAATTTTTTTGACTTTATCTTCTGACAAGAGAGTATAGTAACTTTGTGGTTTCCTTAGCTGCTGCTGTTAATGGGCAGCTATGTATGATTACAGTCCTACTGAATGTAGCTTAGATTCTGTTTGAGCAACTATTCCATAGTGATGAAAAAGATATATCACTTTCTGATTGGTTCATTTGCCCAATATCATGTGGTGGAATATGTTAAGATTATAAATAATTGCACATATGAACATGAACATATAGAATTATCTGTATAGATTATATTGAGCTTCTCAGGATTTATATAATCACTTATATCCATTTTGCCTTGGTTTTACATCTGAACATTAAGGAAAACTCATTTTACCTTTTAATTAAATGCAATTGCTTGAATGTGTTTCAGTTCACTTTGAGGATAGGTGACAAATTCAGGTTTGACTATTCTCTTCCTTGACTTATGCCAATAGGCCCAGTAGACTAGTATGCTCAACTGTGTCCGCCTCATTTAACTAATGGTCTCCATCTGCCACTTTAGGAGATTCATTTTTCTACTTCTTGCTTTCTCTCGAGTAAATAAAAGAGGAGGATAAAATGAATATAATGCAAACATATAAGCAAAAGTTTCTAATAAATATGGTCTTTTTTCTTTTATCAATTTCAGAACATCCTTGACTAATAATGACCAAATAAATTATTAACTTTTGCCCCACATATTAGTGGCCAAATTTCTAAATGTATTTTGTGACAGTAAGGTTCCAGGTTTAATTATTTTTAAGGCAGAAGATCTGTTTGAATCTCTTAAAAAATTAAGAATTTTGTAAAAAAAAGTATTTGTCTCCAACTCTGTTACGCCATTATTCTATCAGGGTTCTATAAGAATAGAAAAGAATAGAAAATTCCATTTAAATTTTCTTTTTAAAAATATTCTAAATTTTGGGAATTATGAAAATAAACTTCTAGATTTTTTTAAAATTTGGGGGGAAAAAATCCTTTAATGAGGTGGCCTCGTGTTCCAACTAAGAAATGGCATAGCTGAAAAGTGATCTAGCTATGAGGTGGTCCAGTGCCCCAGCTGAGACCCTGGCAGCCCAACTAAGAGATAGAGAGGCGGCCCAGCAATCCAGCCAGGCAGCTCAGTGGAGGTTGTGAGGTGCAAACAGAGGCCACTGAGCAGAGGTGAAACAGAGTTAGGTGACAGAAGACCAGTGGCTGAGAGCAGCATGGTGGACCTGAACAGCAGCTGTGCAGAGCTAAGTGGCAGAGGAGCAGACTGCCCAGAGCTGTGACTGAGAGCAACACAGCAGAACAGCAGCAGCTGAGAGCAGCATGGCAGAACAGAGCTAAGTATGACAGCAAGCTGGAGTTCCCACAGCGGCAACCGAGAGCAGCACGATGGACCAGCAGTGGCTGAAAACATTGTGGCAGAGCAGCTGTGGCTAAACATCCAGGTATCATACCCAGGCATCATACTTGAAAACCCCAGCTTTGGCCAGGCAACTGAAGGGCAAGAATTCAGGGAGGAAAAAGTTAAGTACATAACACTTGTGGACAGAGAGGAAAGGGATACACTTTAAAGGCATGGGGGCATGGGCAGGGTAGGCGTGGCCAACTCAACATCACTCAATGTCACCCTGAGTGCTCTACCAGTGAAAATGGTGGCAACGACCTCCTGCAATCCTCTGCCAGCGAAAATTGAGCTTGGGAGGGTTGCACACAGCCCTCGCGAGCTTCGTTTTCTCTGGCAGAGGCACCACAGGCTGGTCCTTCGTTGTTTCCAGGGCAGCCCCATGGGCCAGATCTAAGCAACCCATGGGCTGGATCTGGCCCATGGGCCTTGAGTTTAACACCTCTGGTGTAGAGGGTTAAACACTAAGCATCTCCTAGGAAAAAGCCTGAGATTTCTAACATAAAGAAGTGCATAACACTTCATAAAGGGCAAAGAACTCTTGTAAATTCTTAAATTTTAAAATTTCTGAAGTTTTTTTTTTAATTCATAGTTTTTAAATTTCCTTTTTCAATTTTCAATTTCTATTTTCAATTTTTAAATCTTTTTCAATTTTTAAATACTTTTTTCAAGTTTTTATAAAATTCTTTTTTCAATTTTTTTCAATTTTTCAATTTCTTTTTTCAACTAAACATTTGAAAAAACCAGTTTACTTATATTAATTCTTTAGAAATTTTTAAATTCTTAATGATCTAAGAGAAAAAAATAATCATGGAAAAAGAGATAGACTTAAAACAGGGAAGATAGTGATAATTTTTGAAAATGGAGAACAAAGGTCAAGAACTTTTGTAAAATATATAAACTGACACTTCGCAACAGGGAAAATAAATGTTTAGAAATTTGTAATTTTTTAACAAACAAAAGAAATCATGGACATAGAGACTGACATTATATTGAGTTGCAAAATATTTCATCCTCATCTTCTAAATGAGTTTGCAGATGTCATCTCAGAATCACTGTACCATATCTTTCAAAAATCCTGAGAACTACCAGAGGACTGGAAAAAAGCTGATGTGGTTCCCATCTTCAAGAAAGGGGAGAAAAAAATAGACCCAGGAAACTACAGAGCGAACAGCCTAACATCAATACTTGGGAAGATACTGGAAAAGATAATCAAAAAGCAGATCTGCAAACATCTAGAAACAAGTAAAGTAATAACTAGAAATCAGCATGAGTTTGTTAAAAACAGATCATGCCAAACCAATCTTATTTCATTCTTTGACATAGTGACTAAATTAGTAGACCAGTAAAATGCTGTGGTCATGGTATACTTACACTTTAGCAAGGCATTAGACAAGGTAGACCACAATCTACTAGAAAAAAAAATCTAGCTAGAAAAAAGTAGGATAGATAGCGTAACAATCAGATTGATTTGTAACTGGCTGACAAACCATACTCAACAAGTAATCCTTGTTGAAGTAAGCAGTGGGGTATCACAAGGTTCTGTCTTAGGCCCAGTACTTTTCAATATCTTCATAAACGACTTAATGAGGGAATAGAAGGGAAACTTATCAAATTTGCAGATGATAATAAGCTGGCAGGAATAGCTAACACCCTAGATGACAGGCTCAAGATCCAGTGGTGGGATTCAATTTTTTTTACTACCAGTTCTGTGGGTGTAGCTAGGTGGCCATATGACTGGGTGGGATGTGGCTAGGTGGCCATGTGACTGGGTGGATGTGGCTAGGTGGGCATGTGACTAGGTGGGCATGGTCAGTGGTGGGATTCAAATAATTTAACAACTATTTCTCTGTCCTAATGACCAGCTGGGTGGGCATGTGACTGGGTGGGCATCACCAGGGTGGGTGTGACATGGGACTCATGTGATGCTAAGGCAGGACTTCCCCGAGACCCTCCCTCACTCTCATTATACAGGAAATCCTCCAGTTACAACTGTAATAGAACCTGCCAATTACATTTGTAACCTGGGGATTCGTTTGATTGAATCATGTTAAATGAATGTAATCACTCCCTGCTTTCCCCAATGCATTTGTTAATCGAATGTGCAGGTCTTTAAATGCACATGAGGTATTTCAGGCTGGGGAACAGCCTGTTGGGCCTAGTGCTGAAGCAGACCATCCAAGACCTCCCCCAATCCACTGAGATACCTCATGCTCCCCTGGGGTCCCTACAATTGCTTCCCCCAGCCCATCCTGCTCTGCTGAGTATCCACAGACTGGGTCTGCTTTGCTAGCATCTCAGATTCCACTTACTCCTCCCCACCCCATTTCCCATGGATTACTTACTACTACTTTTTTTTTTGCTATAAAGGTATAATTTTTACTGCTATCTATCCTGTATTATAACTAAATAAGCCATTATACACTTGAAGCATTGTGAAATGCAATCTGATCAGAAAGAAGAAATTTGACAAGCCCAATGTACAATGCTTGATAGTAGCATTATAAAAAGACTTTTCCATGAAATGTTTAAATACTCTGAATTTTTAAATCTGGCAATCTTATGTCAAAAATGGCTAAAATGATATGAATACCTTTGAAACATTGAATTCTGTGA
>JANHFL010004148.1:587-29183 GCA_032468155.1 Oxyrhabdium leporinum
GTTTCGCCCGCTTGCTTGCCTGCCCGGAGGGGGGGGGGGATCGGGCCCCTCCCGTGGAAAAAAAAGAGCAATGTGTGTGTGAGAGAGAGAAATGCAAAGGGTCGGACAAGCCGCCTGCCAGAACCGCCTTGGCCCCTCTCGCCCTGTAATGTTATTATGGCTGTTATACTTTGACCATCGCCTCCGATATATGCACATTAATTTCATCCACATTTGTCTTGCACTGGCATGGCCACCTGACTTTTAAAAGAACGCTGCCCTGTGGGGATGTATGTACTTGTACCTCAGATACTTTCTCTCCGAGGAGAAATAGCTTATGGTGGATAGAGTCTTGCTTCTTCCTAGATGAGGGGGGAAAAATGCCACCTGCTGCAAATTCAGTCGCTGTAATGTTTTATGTATGAAAACTCACAAAGAAATGTTTCCCCCCCTGTTGCTGCCCATTCTTGGATCCTGCCCACCCTCTGAATATCTGTGCGCACATATTCCCATTGTTTAATTTTCTGGATTTCTTTAAAGTAGAATGGTGCCCTGGGTTGATGCAAGAAGGATACCGGCGTTTTATGAATTTTTGTTCAACTTTCATTTAGAAGGGCTTCTTATTGCTGTTGGGAATTTAGTTCACAAAGCTTACAGCACTGCTTTGATCATTACCATAAGTTTCTGCTCAATATAGAAACTAAACTTGTATTGTGTTATTAAAACACATTTGAAGAGTTGTTTCTGAATACAGGTCCTTGTTTCTAAAATATTGCTTGAAACATCTATGTTGTGGGAAAGACTCTTTTATCCAGTTTTATCCAGTCTTTTTTTCTTGGGTCACTTTTCATTTTAAATGTTAACACTAGATGGCTTTCTTGCATCATTTAGAAAGTACAGCACTCTTGAATCGTCTTCTAATTTCTTACGCTCCACTATTAGAATATGGTATCACTTCATAGTAAATGATTTAAACCAAATTTAAATTCTTCCCTACTTGATCATTTATGTCAAGACTTTGTTTATTGCGTTTGCATTTTGTTTGAAATTTCTCTAACTTTGTGGTAAACAAATAGTTGGGAAGAAAAGTCCACATTTGCATTCAGGGTTTTTCACATTATTTTTCAGTTAATATAATTTCCTCAGCACAAAGAACTTAGCAGTGTTATTTACCTTTACAAGAAGCTGCTGAATTTTTGTTTAACACGGGTGAAATGATTGCTTGTTAGTAGTATTAAAAAAGAGTATAGAGCAACTCTTTAAGGATTTTGTGGTATGAAGGAAAATAGAGTTTGAAGAAAGTATTGTGTCTTATTGTGGTTAGCAATTATATGAAACTGGGATAAAAACCTCCTTTTATATGAACACTTGCTCAGGAAGTATTATGTTTGTGGTTATATTTCTCCTTTGCTTAAGCTCTGCTAAGAGAAACTTTTTCTCTCTGAACATAAATGATTCTTCTTCAATGACAAGAATTAAAATATAGAAGTCCTGTATGGGATTTGGGTAGGCTTGTAAACTGAATAGATCTCAACAATGCTTCAAGAACTTTGTGTGCTATCTATGTTTTCTAAATTACTATTGTACCTAGAAAAATTGAGTTGTTTCCAGCTTATATAGTTTGATAAAATCACTAATTGTGGGGCATTACAGTATTAAAACCAGCTCAGGTAATATCAAAATAATCCTGCATTTATACAAACTAATTTTCCAGCAAAACTTTAACTAATTGATTGATTGTATTAATACTTTTAAGTACTTGATTTATACAAGTTTGAAAAGGAAGGATAGGAATAAGATAATCCAAGATGATCTACTCCTTTGATTAACAAGAGACATTTCTCTCAACTATTGTTTCTAATGTTTTGATAGCCTCGCAATTATGGCTTCCAAGGCTGACACAGTCTTTCCAATTGTAAGATGGTTGTTGATTTTCAGTCAGAAGGATGTTTGAGTAAATATGTACAGAATTGGGTTGTATGTCTTTCAAATATTTCCTTTGCATCCAGACTTAGGGAAATATTTGTTTATTTACATATATTGTGCCTTAAGTTATTTCTTCTAAAGTAAGCGCTTGTTTCTTCTTTCTCATGGTTTAACAAAGTTTAGAACAATTTGTGTGCTTTATAAAATGTACCACTTGTAAATGGCCATTAGTCTTCTTACTTTTTTCCCCTTCATATTTAATCAGTTACCCACTTTGAATTATAGAAATGTTGATATTTCAGAATGAAACTGTTTTATTGGCTTCTACTTCCTCTGCATGATTGATTTCAGTTTAAAAGGTATATATGTTTCTAGTTCGAAGATGGATTTAAGGTGCAGTTTATCCAACTGGCAGACAGTATTCTTGAATTCTTGAGGCTGCATCCTATACAGTATACGTACATTGCTGGAAGAAAATATGACTAAAGAAATTCACCACAGATGTTCTTTGGTTCCTACCTATGCATATTTCAATAAATGATTTGAATTTCTGATAACTAGTTACTAAAGCTAATAATGTGGTTTTTAAAGAAGATACTCAAAATAAATGTCATTTGTCGTTCTTAAATGTCTGAATATAAGTTATATACATACTGATTTTCAAGTTCAGTAAAGTTGCAAGTTCATAGATTACATGTGTTCTTTTAATTAATACTACTTTAATTGATACGTGTTTTTTTAATTAATACTACTTAGATGTTTCTTACTGAACTTTTTCACAAGATGTATTTCTAGCATTCAAGGCCTCTTGATTTTAATTTTTACATAGGAAATTTCTTTGCAGGAATTTTTTTGCTACTTTGCAAAGTACACTACCTTTTAATTAAATGAAAAATAAATCGTGTACGGTATTATGTACATTGCTATGTACATTGCCTTTTCATTAAGTCTGGCATTTTAGTAATATAACTTTAATTGAATAATGGAACTAACATATTTGTTAAACTTTGAGCAATATGGAACAGGTTTTCTTGTTTGTAATGCAATTATTTATAAGAATCCCTAGTTCTTATATCAACAAGGCTAGTTTTGAAAACAAATTGTTGCTCTGGAAATACAGGCACTCTTAGGACACCAGCTGCTTTATAGCACCATTGTTTTTACTATTCCTTTGACACTTCAGTGCCTCTTTTACAATTTAAATACCAACATGGAAAAAGCACACATAAAATAAAAAATTAAAGGATGTATTTGTGGGATAGGGGACAAAATGTAATAGGAATGTACTGGAATCCCAAGATATCTATTATTTATTATGTTAACATTCAGTGGGATATAAATCAGTCAGCATATGACATGAAAACTATCTGGAAAATGAAGATGAGATCCCTTTGGTGGCATTTCAGACTAAGCAAAAATATCCAAAATCTCAAGCTATTCCAGCTCCTGGTTTTAAGCAAGAGAATGGAGTGTACCAGCTGCTTGAAAGTGTCATAAGCCCTGTTATCTGGCATCCAGCACATTGCGTGCTTTTCTGGATGAAGTATAAGATGGGTATATGGGCCAGTATGGTGGGCAATCCAAAGCTGTATGAATACCTTTTAATCTTACCTTTATTATTTTTATAACTAATTCAAGGCAACAAACACACCTAATATCTGGAAGTTTGTCAGAGGGAAATCTAACCTGGAACTAAGGAGAAATTTCCTGACAGAACAATTAGTCAATGGAAAAATCTCCCTCTTGGAGTTGTAGGTGCTCCATTGCTGGAGGTTTTCAAGAAAAAAATGGACAACCATTTGTCCGTGATGGAATAAGAACACCTGCGTTGGGCAGGGGATTGGACTACAAGACCTCCAAGGCCCCTTCCAGCTCTATGATTCCTTCCTCCTATTTTCTCCACAACAACAACCCTGTGAGGTGAATTGGTCTGAGAGAGAGTCATTAGCCCAGTCATCCAGCTGGATTTCATATCTATCTAGGCTTTCTTCCCAGCTTTGAACCTGGAATAGTGGTCCAAATCAGATCTTCATATAACAGTGTGGATAATCCCTACCCTTTTTTACAACTTTATCAATGGAAGTAAGGTTAATTTGTAAAGTTTCTCAGAGTGAACTTACTGAGATGCTAATAGTGGTCCTACTGTAATTAGAAAGGTCAGGAATAAAGAAAGAGAGGTAGCAGATGGAAAAATTTTGAAAATTCCTTCTATAGAATTCAGAAGTTGATCTATAAAATGAAAATTAAAAAGCTATAAAAACTCTGAATTACATTTGATTTTAGCTTCTTACCTGGAAGCTGATTTTTATCACTGTAGCACTGATAGCTTAAGTTAGATAGCTTAACATTTTTCATTAGCGAAATAAGTGTGCTTCCTTGAAAATTCTATTTTTTTTATTTGACACACTTTCGTACTATGGCAAATACTCAAAGCAGCTAATGTGTTTTCCCCCCTCTCTCTCTCCCCATTAAAATTTAGAATTGAGACCCAGTTTGATATCATGGTGAAGGCATCAGGCCAAGAAAACTGAAGGGAGTTATCTAGTCAAGGCAGTTACCAAGAGTCAGAAACTGACTTGAAGACACCCACTCACACATACCTTACAAATAAAATTGCTTACAAAATGTAATAGTGGGAGAGGTAGTACTTTAGATAACAGGCTGTAAGCTATTTTAGTGGAGAACAGAACTTCATGCAGTTATTGGGGAGTTCATTCCAGAACAGAGAGCAGCACGGGGTAAAGCTTAAACTGGAGGCATTTTTCAGCAGGTACTTTTTTCAGAGGTTAATGGTGGGACAGGTTCATAATAGGAAAAGTGATCCTTGAATTACAATGTATGCTGATCAATATCAACAACTTAAATTGTATTTGGATATTTTGCTACAGGCATCATAAGAGCCCTGTGCTTTACGCTAATTATCATCCTAATTGGGTTTTGTATCAAATTCAATTTCTGAACACTTTTCAAATGTAACCTCGTGTACAATATGTACATATAATTCTAGTTTTCTTACTTATTTGCTAGTGTATCAGTGTTTATTTTGGCTGCTTTATTATAGTAAAGTTTGTAAGTTAATATTTGGTTTTGCGGATTGTTCTAGATAATTTGGGATAATTTGTGTTAGATTGAAGGAGGAAAACATAATTTAAATAATTGTTTATGCTATATTTCAAGAGTAGGTTGTGGAAGATACGTCTATGACAGGGTTTGTCTTTCTAGATATTGCAGAACACATTCTTTGATGACAACTGTGGGAAATTTATATATTGATTGATTATGTCTGATGAAGTCAGTGTTGAGTTTTTGCAACCACGTATATAGTTTTTTTTCTCCACAGTAATCTGTCCCTAACCTGGTCCTTCAGGCCTTAAAATAATGCATTTATCAACATTATTAACTGAGTCAATCCATTTTACTGGTTGATTGTCCTCTTCTCTTTCATTCTACCATACTCAGCATTAAAATCTTCTGAGAGAGCTAGGTCTTACGAATCTGAAATAGGATAATTTGATCCTGGTTATTTGTGCCTTGGGTGAGAACTCCAGACTGGTTTGTTTGATGATATATTTGTTTGTTTTTGCAGTTAAATGCTGAAAATTTAGGATTCTTAAACATGTTATACTGGTATTAATGACAAAACTTTATATTTTTCATTCTAAAACCAAAATTAAAATTAAGAGCAAACTATTAAAAAAACTAGATTTGACTATATTAAAAAGAATTGTTTTTATTTAAACTCCAGTTCTACTATTTGAAAATAATGTGATAAAATTTAACTGTTTGAAATGGACATGTAATGTAAACTCAAGAAAAGTAGCAAAAGTATGTAATAAAGAGAAGTGGTTGATATCTCTATCAATAGTACTCTATAATTTTGGTAGCAATTTTTTTCAGTATGAGATTGGATATAACAATACTCAGCTTGCTTTCTGTATTTAAGGGATGCTATTTAAAAGAATTACGTAGGCCTTATCTAACTAGTTGTCTTAAATAGTTGCCAATATGCTGTTAGGTATGAGCATATAACCATTCATAAATATTTGGACAAATACATAACTAATTAAACTGTGCCAGAAACTGAACTTTTAATTGCTTAGTATAATACACAATGTCTTACATAGATGAAAGAAAGAATAGAGTGCAGTTTTTAGGAAAGAAAAGATACATATTCAAATATGTGAATTCAAACTATAGAAATATGATTGGTAATCTTCTGTTTAATTGAGATAATTTGAAATAGAACATTTAGAATATTTGTAGAAATGGTCAGTCTTGTACATTTGAAAATAAAAGATTTTTTTTTTATTTCTAGGTATTGAACAATTGTGACAATAAATATACTGGGTAGATAGATTATATGCTCAATTAAGCTTGACTACTCAAAATAAGCTCTTGAAATTACATTTTTTATTTTTTCCTGAATCTTTTTTTTATCCGGTTATGGTTGGTAGACCCTAGTATAGTAGTAAAAACTAATTCAACAGAGCTGAAATGTACTTTTTATTATTTTAAATGTACTAAATCACCTAATTTAGAAAATTAAGGAAAGAAAATTACCTAAATTAAAGAAGGAAATTTTCTGATAATAGAAATTTTAGATGTGGAGAATGCTTTGTATAATTATAGAGTGAAAAATCATAGATCACTGAGTCCAGCCTCCTGCCCAATGCAGGGATCCATTATTATGGGATCCCTGACAGATGTTCCTATGACTCCTGTTTAAACACTCCCAGCAAAGTAGTCTATCTCCTCATGAGCTGTGTGATATACTATTAAACTCTTCGTACTAGTAGAATCTGTTTCGCTGACATCCTATGTTCCCTCTTAAGTACTGCATGCATTTATGTGCATGCATGCACACCACTCACGAAACTTGCACAGACAGTAAAAGGCAGAGTATGCACAAAATTCAGATTAAATAATAAATACAAATCTAACCACATAAAACTTAAGGCTCGCAATTTGTGAAGAGTTCTAGACAAGCTTGTTGCTTTGGCTTAACTGCAGCAGCAAAGGTTTTTTGATAGCACCGCAGGGTGAACTGAGCCGGAGCTCGTGATAGGAGTTCCTGGTCAGTCAATGCTGCAGGAGTACTGAGTGTTTGCTCCTGCAGTTAAATGAGCTGGTGCCTTTTGCCCAGTGTTTTCCCAGCCTTGGAGTCTTAGATCCCCAACTGCATGAAGGAATGCCCTCCGTCCAAAAAAAGATTGAATTCATTTCCCTCCTTCCGCCCCCTTCCGCCCAAAAAAACCCCCATTTAATTTCTTCCTTCCCTCCTTCCAGAAAATGTTTAATTAATACTAATTAATATCTACGTGTTACTTAATATCTACTAATTAATGAATTTCTACATGCAAAAAAGGTTTCGGGTTATTGTTAATAGTATAAACATGTCAGTTTTAAAATTAATAATGAAAGTTTAAATAAGTCCAGAATACATCCAGAGAAGAAGGAAAGAATAGGGGAAATGAACAAGAAAGGTCTATCTAAATACATTTTACTGCTCTTTTTTCTTTCTATTTTTTTTCTATTGCACATAAAATTTAAAAGGGGGAAAATTATAAATACTTACAAAACATTGATTGCGGTTATCAGTGATCAATGACTAGTGAGGTTAAATTATAATCTTCTTAGCGTGTATCCGTTGAGCCAGTTTGATGTAGCAGTTAAGGCACTGGGCTAGGAATTGGAGAGTCTTGAGTCCAAATTTAGGCACAAAAACAGCTTTAGGGGTGGGTGTGGGTTGGTCCAGCCAGCCTTAGGAGGAAGACAGTGGCAAACCACCTCTGAAAAATGTGGGGATGGTTGCCAGGAATCCAAATGACTTCCAGACACAACTTTTTAAGTGTGTACAATTATTATACTTTCTGGTTTCTGTCCTTAAAGAGATATGTAAATATGCTAACATGTTACTATTGTTTATATTTCCAATTTACTTGTATACTCGTATTGTGGTGTACAAATGTATAGTTAGTTTGGGGAAAACAGAACAAAAGCTTTTCCCCCCCTCTGCACATGGCATGTCAGAAATTAGAGGGGATGTTGCTGACATCCAACTAAAATCTACTTCTCTATAATTCAAAATCACTGTTTGTTGCCTTGGAAGAATTCTGACTCTCATGTCTCCCTGCAGTTTTCCTTCCTCCAGGCTAAATTGGCCCAAGATAGCTTGTTATCCATCAAAATACCCAGATTCTTTCTTCATAAACAGGAGCCCAGTATGATCACTCATATCCTAAAAATCATGCTTTTGATTTTTCTGCCCCAAGTGAAAGACTTCGTGTTTGTTATTGTTAAAATTAATTTTGCTGATTTCTGTCTTTTGTTCCAGTTTGTCAAAATTTTCCTTTATTTTGATATTGTCTTTTAAGATTATTGTCCATTCCTTCATCACCTCTGCATTGTCTAAAATGTAATGATATATTCTAACTCTTCATTCAAGTTATTCATAAATATATCAAACAGCAGAATAGAATAGAATTAGAATTAGAATTAGAGTAGAGTAGAGTAGAGTAGAATAGAATAGAATAGAATAGAATAGAATAGAATAGAATAGAACCTTGGAGGTCTTCTAGTCCAACCCCCTGCTTATGCAGGAAACTCTATACCATTTCAGACAAATGGTTGTCCAGTCTTTTCTTAAAAACGTCCGGTGTGGGAGCATTCACAACTACTGGAGGCAATTGCTCTAACTCAAGAAATTTCTTCATAGTTCTAGGTTGCTTCTCCCCTTGATTAGTTTCCATCCATTGCTTCTTATCCTGAGAAACTTAAGAAGACCTCACTGATACACTATTTGACTTTTTCAGCTTCATGTGGAGCCAGTGTTGTACATTTGCTGGATACAGTTGGTCAACCAGCCTGATCATCTAATGTAGCATGGTCTGGTTTACATTTGCCATCTTCTCCACTAGGCTCTGTTTGAGATCTATCATGTTTACAGTGGAGGGAATACTCAATTGTCACACTAGGGAAGTTCACAAATAGCTCATGGCAATTGAATTAAGAGGCCAGGAGCAGCACTAGCATCCAGTTAAGAGACTACACCATCAAAATCTTGAAAGAGTGCGTTGAAGCACAAAAGTCAACATGAGCAAAAGCAAAGCAACCCTGTCCATGACCAGCCCATCAAGTTTCTTCAAAGAAGATGAAGGTTAGTTGCTGTGAGAATTCCTCCTGGAGTTTCATGGCTGACCCACTGAAATCTGCTGCAGCCAACTTAGAAAGGGAAGGAGCTAATGCAAGAATATTGCACACTAAATCTCTGGGAAAAAGAGAGAAGCTGTACACTTCTGTGAGGAAAAGAACGGCCATAAGCTCCGGAATCCAACTCTGTAATTCCTACAAATTCAAGTTCTTACTATTTGTGGTTTTCTTACCTGGGACAGAACTTCCATAATGAGGATCAATTATGTACATTTTGTAAAAATATATTAGTTGTATTACAATCATACATTAATTCATACCATTAATACCTTGTTATTGATATTATTAAGCTTCTATTAAATAGAAAAACAATATAGACATTAATTGTATAGATTCTTTAAAAAAATCTAGTACAGGTTGATAAATCAGGAATCTACTAGATCTTGGTTTGTGGTAGTGGAGTATTTGTACATGCAGCTTCTTGGATTGTAAACAAAATGAGGAATTTGCTTATGTGAATTTTGTGTGGGTGGCAGACACATGCTCTGAACTGCTTTGGGCTTCAATCCTGGATGAGATTAGGCTTTCTGTTTTCCTAGTGGTTTGAGTGTATGAAGGAGAAAATAGATCCCTAAGCGTCATAAAACTATATGTGTGTATTGCTTCTCTTACACTTCAGACTCATATTCCAGACTTCCTTCTTGATTAAGATTCTTAGAGAATAATCAGTCAAGTCACTCGCTTGAAGAGCGTGATAAATAGTGGCATCCATGGAAAGGTGGAGGCAAGACCTTCCTTCCCCTTTTGGGCATATGTTGATATCCATGTACATTCCAAATCGGGCAATGTTTGCATTGCAGGACTCTAAGACTGTTCCCTGAAAATGTCGTTATTAGGCACATCTATTCCTGGTTTACTTATGGTTATACCAGTAAATAGGAACAAATTAAGAGTACAGTATGCGCAAATCATTCACTAAAATAAGGGGTTTCCATAAGTTTGGTTAGTTTAATATGAAAATGTGTTGTACCAATCTTGAAATTTGCTGCTGATACTAAATGTATTCCAGCTCTATAACATAAGTACTATAGGAATTTATGGGATTCCTCCAGTGGTTACAGCTGTCTTTAAAAATAACATTAACTGTTGGGTGTGTGCATTTTTTGCATTCATGTGATTTGTTGTGAAGGTGGAAACAGCTGAGCAGCTGCAAATTGTATATGTTTATCATAAGCTGTAGCAGTTGGAGAATGTTATTCTACCTCTTTACATCTAACAAAAGTTTGATGGTTGTTAAAACCAAAGTCATTGACAGTTCCAAGTACACATTGTACAAATTTTTATCTGCAGTCCATATTCATGTAAGAGCTGAAAGAAAAGGTGTGTGTGTGTACACATATACATACACATACACATACACACAGTTTGTATATTCTCAAACATGTTCAGTTACTTTTTATAAATAATGAGAAACATTGATAACCTTCTTAAGCATTATTGGACTATAAGTAATAAAAATATATTGTAAATGTTGAATGTTGAATGCACATAAATGTGGATTTATTTTACAATTTTATAATGCTTGACTCTCAGCATAGACTATTTGTGGTGATTTTCAGCTAGTGGGGTTCAGGAGAAAAACTTTCTCTGCCATGGCTCCCGCCTTCTGAAGCATCTTGCTGCTGGAGGTAGGATCCACTAAGAAGATTCTACCTCCATATTTCCCAGAGCACAGGTATCAAACTCAATCACGTCACGTGACATCATGATTTTTTTTCCTTTATGGAGCTGGGGTGGGTGTCGCCTGAGCGTGATACATCTGGCCCATGGGCCGCCAGTTTGACAGACCTGTCCCAGAGTCACTTTGATAGTGAAATGGGCAGCATATAAATAGATCTAAAGATAATTTAGGACAGCATTTTTTCCATATAGGCTGTTCCAGTTTGCTGCAATAAATAAAGGTATAAATAAGTTGTGGGGTTGTGTTTTTTTTTTTAAGCTTACCAGAGAAGTCTAAAAGGCCCAAGGTAATAGATTCTCCATGGTCTTGGGCATATGCAGAAGACCTTTATTCAAAGAATGCAACTCTTGGCCTAATGTATATGGGAGAAGCTATTCCTTCAAGTAGGCAAAGTGGGCAGGTGGGCCCAATCCAGCAACACATTTTTATATAATAAGCTTGATTTGACTATAGAAATTCTTTGGAGGCCAGTATGAGTATGATATGCTCTGGCTGAAAGACATCTGATGACATCTTGACTTGATTTGCTTTGCCAAAGCTCAGAAGTCATATTATTTGAAATAATAGATTGACTTGAACCACTTTCAAGTCAGTGCTGCTATTAGCCTCTTCTCTTAGTTCTGACCAAAATGTTTCTAGGTGGATACTGTAGTTTGAGAATTGCTCCCAGCCCTCCCCAAACTTGTATAGCCATAAAGACCTTGAACATGTTTGACCTCCCTGCCTAAGAGTGCTTTAGATTAGGTTAGAGAGATTTACTTATTCTGTTTGGTGGTAAAAACGTGTTTTAAAGTGCTAAATGAGTCAAGCTATCTAGCTAAGCATCTTTTCCATATTTACCTCAGCATTATCTGTTTTATCTCCAGGTGCCTCTGCTCAGATTAGGTAAGTAGCTACTAGCAAAACAGTCTTTGCATGGTAGCACCTGGTTATTGAATTACCTCTGTAGAAAAAAATAAATTTGTCAGTTCTCTTTGTTAATATGTGTTTTATGAGACTTCAACCAAGGTTTTTAATAATGTTAAGTTTCAAAATGCACAGGTGTCTTTTAGGACTTTGTACTGCAACTGTTTTTCCTTGGTTTTATTTGGTGATACTGTGTCTGAATTTTATATTTTTTTTGTTTAAATTGTAAATTATTCTGACGGCTTTGGCCTAAAACTCGCTTATAGCACCTTTAAGAATAGAACTAATTCTCAAGAGTGCAGTCACTCTTTTTAGAGCAGTATAAATGGCTCAGTTAATACGTAGATGGGAAGGGCCATTTTCTAGAACTGCAATTCTATATAGCTTTACTGAGAAACAAACCAGATTTAATTTAGTAACTAATTTTATGTCAGAATTTCCTTGTTAGTTAGAAAAACAATTTAGATGTGTCCTTGGTTTATGCTTTTATTGTGACAACTTATGTCACCTCACCTTTGCCAGCTGTGCTGAAACTTTGTCATCCCAAATCAGCTCTAAAATGCTGCACCTATGGAATCAAGAGACATTTTGCCCGTACATGCCTGCCACATTTCTAAGCCTGAGAATCCAGGTAATGTTACTGACCTTCCTTTGAATGGAAGCCCTCCAGCAACTAAATGGAGCTTAGACTTCAGATACCGGGAAACAATACTTTATTTAACACTTTCCAATGAACTCTGAAATATATCTTTCAGGTTTAGTTGGATTCAGAGCACTGCTAATTTTGATCTTTAGCAGTTTGCCTAGTCCATCAGATCACATGCTATTCAGTTCATGTCTCTAATCCAATTGCTTCCCTCAGTTTGACCATCTAGGGATCTTGCAATTGTATTTAACTTCTTCCTTGCATGTCCATTTTTTCTTGGGGATAGATTGGCTACAAATACATGTTACTGAGATTTATTGGAATTTGTCTTTTTCATCAAAGAAATGTCACAATTGCTAATTACAGCTAATAAAATCACATTTCCTGTGCTGAGAGTTATTTCTGATAGACCATATATAGGTCATATATATTTAACAAACAAATTTTATAAATCAATAAACTTTCCCATCATCACATCATGCCAAGCCAATCTGTTTTGTCAGAAAAGTACTCTGAACTTGCTGATGGTTTTGGAAAAGAGGCAAATATGTGGCAAAGCAGCTGTGTAAATGTGACTTTAGTAAGCTATTGTTTTTTTCATTCCTACTCATGGGAACAGCTTTGAGAGGTTGTAGAAATATTTTTTTTAAAAACTAAGGTCTATTGGGAAAGTCAAATGTATTTTTCCCCTGTTGATATGAGGGAGGTGACTTTTAAATCTAAATTGACTTGGATATTCTGCCTTGTCTTGCTTCCTAGACACCCTCTTTAAGCTTAACTCCTTTCATTTGTATATTGCATGGAAAAATAAGCATGGGAAATGAGACCTCTGAGAAATAATTATTAGCTCTATAAATAGGTTTTAACTGTAATGTATACATATTGAACACTAGCTTGTTTCTCAAAACAGCATCATAAACTAGGATCCAATTTGAGATGGTCACCAGGACAAGAGGTTTAGTCTTCCAAACTTTAGGACTTGAAGCCCATCTTCAGGGAACTTCTTTGTTTCTCTCTAGAACAGGTGTGTCAAACTGGCGGCCCGTGGGCTGTATATGTCATGCACAGGACACACCCAGCACAGCTCCACAAAGACAAAAAAGTCACAATACGTCATGTGATATGATCGAGTTTGGCACCTGTGCTCTAGAATGTGTGTATGAGAGAGAGGGAAGTTCTCCAAGGATGGGCTCCAGCACAAGCCCAAAAGTTTGGAAGACTAAATCTCTTGTCCCCGTGACTGACTCAAATTTGATCCTGCAACATTATCCTGGGATACATATACTTGTCTTCATCAAAAACTAGGTTTGTTCTTTTAAAAAAAACAAGCCATGTAGCATTTTTCTTTGTATTTTTAATTAGCAGAATGCTTACTAATCAAGATATCAAATATTGAAAATACTTGCTTCTATCTCATTCTCTCCCTTTTCCCTATCTCTCTTAGCATGATAGGAAACAAAGCCCTTTTCTGTTTTCATTACTACACAGAGTGTTTGCAGTTGAATTTCCAGCTTGGAAAAAAAGAGTAGTTAAGAGAATATGAAATTGTATTTGCAGGATGCTTGCTGTATGAACAGAAGGAAAGATTCCTTTACAAAGATCATCTCATTGTGCTGAATATATTATTGGCTAAATCAGTTTTGGCCTAGTTTAGAGAAACTAGCTGAAAAATGAATATTATATTAGTTTGAAGAGAAAGCTTGAAAATTTTAGAATCTTGCCCTCACAAGCAAATGTTGACCAATGTTTAACAAGTAGTTCTCCAACAAATAGAAAATGTTCAAATATATATTTAAAATGCATTCATTTATTTTATACAAACACACACACTATTTATTTATTTATTTGCTGGGTCTTTGGCAGTGTGGTGATTGAAGTATCGAGGTGGCTAAAAGTTCCTTTTAATCTGGAAAATTTCTGCCTCTCTGTTTACCCTTCCACTTTCTGATGTATAGCTTGGTACAGGGTTCATGTGCATAGTATAGAATCATGCTGCAAACTTCATCTTCATTTCTTTCCTCCTAGCCTGAGGATTTATTGGTAGATATACCTCTTTCAAAATCAGCTTTCTATTTGCTTTTTATTAAAGTGTTTTTTCAACCAACTAATTGTTTTATAATGGAAGTCTTTGCGTCCATTGTTTTTTAGCTTCAGAAAAAAATACCACAAAGATTTACTTTTAGATCTAACTTGGCATCTTTTAGATACATCCTCAATTGCCCTCTCCACACTCTACTTTATTTGTGCTTTCCTGAGCCATCTGGGCTTTCTTTGAAACACAATACTGCAATGTTATTGAGCACCAGCTCTGTTCTGATAGCTTTAATTGTAAACGTATTAGAGATGGAAGTTATTTAGGTTCCTGAGGACTCATTTTAACCAATCCCTGTTCTATAAAAAGACAATCTCTTCTCATTAAGAATTAATTTGAGCACCAGTGGTACAATAAGGCTCATTGTTGTTGCAGCAAAGCTCCCATTTTATTTAGCTGTATGTGCTACAGCACTTCGAAAGTAGTAGTCAAAATTCCAAATAATTACAGAAAAGGTTTTCAGATTAAAGTAACAGCAGCTTCCTCTCCCCCCCCCCCAATCCACTATATTAGGGGTGTCAAACTCACGTCATGTTGTTGTCACATGACATATCACAACTTTTTCCCCTTCGGTAAACCGGGTGTGGTCAGCATGTGACACATCTGGCCCACGGAGCGTGAGTTTGACACCCTGCACTATATCCTAGCTGCAACCAGAGATCTCTGAATATGAAAAGCATTCTTAAAACTGAAGATTTAAAGTTGAATGAAATATTTGCTTATTGAAAATGACACCCTTTTAACTATCACAGCTTGAAAAGAAGGGATAGCAATCTTCAGAAGTAACACAAGATAAAGTCTAGATTATAGATTCTAGCTTGGGTTAGAAAAGTAGGAATATTATTTGGAGAAAATGTGTGCTTTGGTTGCGCACATGCTATAGATCCAAGTAAGGGTATTTATTGTATGAAAGTCTTGATTGTCTTCCACTATCCAATATGGCTTGAGTCAATGTACCTATCCGGTAGTAATTACTGTATATGAAATATTGTTTGTAACATAAGAGGAGAATATGATAAAGGGCATGAATTAGCAAATGAAATGGAAGAAAAAAAATAAGTTGTGTCTATGAAACTAAGAGAAAAGGAAATGATGTAATAGGTCTGAATAAAAATGGTCAGATCTTGTGAAATGGAGCTGGTATGCAGAGAGATGAAGATATAGGCTTCATTATGAATGAAAGAGTTGGCTTATGTTAGAAAATGTGGATTGGTCTAACCCAGGTTGCTGCAAAAACTAGATTAGCAACACTAGAAACAGAGGTACAGAAAACAGTCTGGTCCATTGCACAGACATGCATAGACATGTAGTAGGAAGCTTTCAGATGTAACGCAGAAGAGATGTAGAAATTAAACTTTGATTATCCTATATAGCTTGTCTCTTATACTTTGCATATGTCAGATTTCTTGAACATTTTTTCTAATTATTTCATTAAAGCAGTTTATCAAGGCTTGTAAGGATTCTATACTTCCACTTTTTCACAGAGAGAAATCTTATACCAGTTCTAGATATAGATTAAAGTATAAGTTTATAATATTGGGCTGAAGCTGGCAAAAACACAGATATTCCTCAATATTCAAAGTTAAGAAACGGATGTCAGGTAACTCAGGTAAGGAAAAAGAACTGACACATAAATATGGTTGGATTCATAGCCATCAGTAGCTGACTTTCATTCTAACAGAAATGTTTTCATCTGCAATAAAAGCTATGTATGTTTTGAAACTTAGCTCATGAGAATATGTTTGTATTCCTAGAGAGAGCTTTATTGCTATACCCAGTTAGTAACGGTTGCATGTTATGCTCTAGTGGGTGGCGATAATGGGAAAAACATATGTGTTTTGGGAACCTTCTGAATAAATGTGAAGGAGAAAAATATTCAGCTAATGGTATAAGTGAATGGGTGGGAATGCAAAAAACAACAACAAAGAAATGACTAGGCCATATGAAAGGTCTAGACAGAAAATTTCTGTAGGTTTTGAGTAAGTTTATTATGTAGATACCTATAGCGAAATAATGAATATAAATCTAGATGCATGATTGATTTATGCATGAAAGGTTGAGGAAATGGGTGAGGGATACAAGAGTGATGAGTGTTTAATGTAGGACAGACTATTTTATACTAATGTCAAGAGAGGATTTTGGAGAAAAAGGACATGGAAGAAAAGGAAGGAAAGAAAAAAACCCACAGAAAGTCTATAGGGTAGGAGGGCACAGATTCCATATGAGGCAGATATATTCTTCCAACACAGGGGTGTCAAACTGGATTTCTGGCCAGATCAGCACTGTAGTTCTCTGTGGGCCGGCGGGGTGGGAATATTGGGATGGACACTTCCTGCAGCACCCTGCCAGCCAAAATGGGGCACGCCCCCCGCATCTGGCTCCCTCTGCCCTGTTTTTGGCCTGAACAGCCTCCTGCAGCACTTTGCTGACCCAAACAGGGCATGGGGGGCTGCGCAGAGCCCCTCCTGTGCCTCATTTTCAGCCTCCATGGCCTCCTGCAGCACTCTGCTGCCAAAAATGGGCCTCACAGAGGCCTCATAAGGCAACGCGGGCTGGTCCTTCGATATTTCCAGGCCAGCCCCACGGGCCAGATTAAGCACCCTGTGGGCTGAATCTGGCCCGCGGACCTTAAGTTTGACACCCTGTTCTAACAGAATAACTGGAAAATGGACTTACAGAAAATGTAAAAGCTGTTTGAAAAGAAATAAAAATAATATAATTTACAGAATCATGAAGAGTTGTATTAATGGGAAGTATGCTAAGCATCTCAGTATGTCTTCCCACTATCTAGGAGTAGCCATGACTCCAGGATGTCACAGATCTGGCATCTCAGAAGCAATATCATCCCATCAAGAGACAACACTAAAGATGCCAGATAATCCTAATGAACAAATAGTGATATTTGTCTTGCTTCTATTCAGTTTCAGCCTATTTTTCCTATCCAGACCTGACAACTTCCAAACACTGGGCCAAGATTTTCAGTTTTTTTCTAGTGTAGCTCACAGTAACCATGTATAGTTGGTGTCACCAGTGTATTAATAGTGCCATACCCCAAACTAAGCGAAGACCTTTCCTTCCAGTTTGACAGAAAGCAGGGAGAAAGGTCCAAAGCATGAACCATCCACAAAACAGCAACTGCTTAGCTGAACTTTCTCTCTCCCGTGCCTGAAATTGCTCACTGGAGGAGCAGCAGAACCATCCACTGAGCAGTGTTTCCATTCTCCGGTCTAAACTTTCCAAGAGATCAGAATGGTCAAATGTATTAAAAATTGTTGAGAGATCTGAGAGAACCAGGTGGGGTCACTATCTCCATCCAGGTCTCAACATGGATCTTCCACAAGAGTGATCAGAGTCATTTCCAAGTTTGAATCCAGTCTGAAAGAGTTTAGTTTATACACTTTATTTATGGTAGCTGAATACTAATCACAGTCTTAGTAAATTTCTTCAAGAAGATAAGACTATAGGCAGGGTAATAGCTGGCAAAAACAGATGGATCAAAGATAGAGCCGTGAAGAGGGAGCACCCACAGTCTCTTTCAAACTGCTGTCACTCTACATCCTAAAGAAAGGTAGTTACCAGCTCCCAGGTCCAGTCTGCCATGTTCTCTATCAGATCTCTTAATGAGCAGGGAAAGTGATGGATCAAGTCCAAAAGGGGCAGGGAACAGTTGGGACTGCTCCCTGTCTACTTCTACAGAATCCATGGACTACTAAAATAGCATGTGCTGTGCGAGGAAGAAGAGTTCAAATGATTGTCTTGTTTATGATTTGATTAAATCATGGTCTATCAGGCTCTGATGACTGAACCAGATCAAAACACTCATTGGATTCTATCATTTCTGTAAAATAATGTCTGACACTGCTTATTCATGTTTAAATAGGTGTCAGAGTTCCAGATCGGTTTTGTATATTTAACATGCTGTTAACAGTTCCTATTGTGGGTATGAGTATCAGTAAAAAACCTATCTGCTTTATTAAATATAAGTAGAGCATTATTTTGACCCATGGATTTTATATTCTTTAGAAGAAAATATGGACCATTTCTTAACAATTTGTGTTTGCAAATGTCAGAATTTTTATATGTATTAGGGCTTGGGGCAAGCTTCAGTTTTGACAGTCTGTTACTTGGGAATTTAATGAAATCTATCAATCAAATAACTTTTTGCATAAAATTAGCATCTCTATTCCAATTCTCAGATCAGATCCCTCTGATGATTTATATAGTTTCTATAAATGTGCAGAAAATATTTTAATCACAATTGATTCAGAGGTGATTCTTCAGTTCAGATATTCAAATTAAATTAGATCTCGGATCAGAATTAAATATTATAATCAGATTTGGCTGGTTTGCACATTTCTATTTTGGATGTGTCTTCCCTTAAGTTATGTAACATAAAATCTTTTAAAAATCCAAATAAATCTGCTAGCATTCATTAATACATAATTTGATTCAAGTTGGAAATGTAACATTGTCTGGTCTGAGATATTTTTAGAAATGTAAGCATGTAAGTAATCTGTATTCAAGTTTCAGTAACAGATCTTTTAAAAGGTGGAGGTTCTTGTGATAAGAAAGCCAATAATTTAACATTGCAGTAAAGATTGGTAGGAACAGACTGCCAACATTCATTCCGGTTCTGTGGCAGAATTATTTTACTTTAACTCTAGGTAATTTGCAATCAAGATAAAGTACAATAATTATATAGTATATTATAAACAATGTGAATATAATGGAAATATTAAATATTTATTTTAAGTTATTAAATATTAAATCTAATATTGAAGGCTCTAGAATCAATCTCTGTAGGCCCTCTGTAGAGAAACCCTGTGTTTACAATTTTACAATAGTTGTAACATTTGGAGAAGAGCTTCTACAGAGAGCAGGGAATACTTGGATATTTAAAATTGCCTCACTAGTTTTATGAAACTGCCTATTTACAGCTAGCAGTAATAGAACAGGCTGAATTTAATTTAATTGTTTACATTTAGTTACAATTTTAGGTGATGGCATACTTGTAAATATATATTTTCACATTCATTTCAAAATATATGTTAATTTATTTTCTTTCTTTTTTACTGTGGACAGGTGTATGGAGTGAATCAACTCCAGATTCATTCTTGATCGAAATATATGAAGAATGAGAAATGAATTATATAAGAGTATCGTCTGAAACAGCAACAGGATCAAATTTTAGATATATTCTTATTTTATTTATAATGGAAATGTTACAGCAACACCACTGGTCTTGAAGATAAAACATAATATTCTATTTTCTTTGGATATGAGTGATAAGAAATCTCCGCAAGAAGAAAAGCACAGGCCTGGCAGAGGTTCCTCAAAATACAGGGAATCTGTAAGAATTATGCAGTCAGATGATTACTTTGCCAGAAAATTTAAGGCTTTGAATGGTAATATGGGTCCTCCTATATCTCTAAATACCAGCAACAAAAGTGAAAATAATAACTCAGCCAATGGTACTCCTGCTGTGCCTAAAATGGGAGTCCGAGCCAGAGTATCTGAATGGCCACCTAAGAAAGAGTGTGTCAAGGAACTACCCAATGCTACCTGGGATGACAGGTCTCAAAGTGAGACTGGTGGATTAGTAAATGGGGATCAGAATGAAGGACAGCAAAAGGAACAGCTTGATTTGGAATTTGCAGGAGCCAAGTATGGACTAGGAGACATTTTTATCCATTCTCCACATAGGGGACTTCACCCTATAAGGCAAAGAAGTAATAGTGATGTTACAATCAGTGACATTGACACCGAGGATGTTCTGGACCAGAATGCTGTGAACCCAAATACAGGAGCAGCTCTTCATCGGGAATATGGAAGTACTTCATCAATTGACAGACAAGGCTTGTGTGGAGAGAACTTTTTTGCAATGCTTCGTGGCTATACAGTAGAGAATGTTGAGCATAAAATACATGCACCATTTGGACTTCCTGAATTTTTCCACTGTGACTCCACAATTTCTCCAAGTCTCCACGCGGCAACCCAGATTTCAAGAGGAGAATTTGTCAGAATTTCTGGACTGGACTATATGGATAGTACCTTGCTTATTGGTAGAGATCAGGAAAAATCTTTCAAATGGAGATTAAAATCAGAGTCGGTCGAAACATCTCTTTTTAAAAAATTGAGAACTGCTAAAAGTGAACATGAAGCACTAAAATTCGCAGCTGAATTAGAGGATAGTAGACTTGAGAAGAATGTTCATCCTTGGAATTGTCAAAAGTGCTTTGCCCACTATGATGTTCAGAGTATCCTGTTTAACATAAATGAAGCAATGGCTACTAAAATCAATGTGGGCAAAAGAAAGAATATAACCACCGGGGCCTCAGCTGCATCACAAACTTCAATGGCAGCAAGCCAGATGGGGAGCTGTGAATCTCCTTTGGGAAGTAAAGAGGAACTAAATTCAAAGGAAAATTTGGATGCTGATGAAGGTGATGGGAAGAGCAATGATTTAGTACTGAATTGTCCTTATTTCAGGAATGAAACTGGTGGGGAAGGAGATAGGAGGATCGCACTCTCGAGAGCAAATTCAGCCTCTTTTTCTTCAGGAGATAATTGCTCTTTTGAATCTTCCCTAAGTTCACATTGCACCAATGCAGGTGTTTCTGTCTTAGAAGTACCGAGGGAAAATCAACCAATCCACAGAGAGAAAGTAAAGCGTTATGTCATAGAACACATTGATCTTGGTGCCTATTATTACAGGAAGTTCTTCTATGGAAAAGGTGAGTGATTTTCTTTAGCATCTTTCACTTTCAAGGTGGATTTTATGTTCTTTTTAAATAAGTTACTGAAAATGCATGTTCCTTTGTTGGAGTTGTAGATTTTTGACTATTTTTGTTGTTTATGATCTTATTACTCATTTTACCCAAGTGACTATTAACCTGTCTCTCCTTCCACAATAGTATGTGTCCTGTTTTATTATAATTCTCAGATCATTGCAAGCTTTTTGAACAGTGACATCAATTTCTGCTTTTTCCTGACATTGTACTTGTTTGGGGCCATACTTTTAGTATCAGTTTTTAATTTATATTACATACCCAGAGATATATAAAACATGCACCCTACTTTTCAAGTTTTTTAATTTCCTAAAATACTTTGCCTCATGGTCCCATGTTGAATGTACGACTAGAAACATTATGAAATCAATTTAAGTTTGCCCTCAGAAATAAAGAACATTTTCTGACTGCAGAAGTGGTAGATTCTTAAACTAATTTTTGAAAAATAGTTTTGTGTTCCAAACATGTCAAGATTCTTAATACTGTTCTAACCAAAACATTATTAAATAAATCAGGCATGTTCGTTCTCAATATTGCAATTGTGCTCCAGTTGCATACTTTTAGTATTGAAAGTTAGGCATTTATTTACACGGAGAAAGTAGGCGCTGTGATTATGACAGTGTACTATATGGGTAAAACCTGCCATTTTTGCAGAAAATGAATATTCTAACTTCCAAGAGGAATTTCATGGTGCGAGCGATTGCCCCCTTCGATAGAAAACTCTTGGAACTTCTTCCTGGGATAAAGAATATAGATAAATTATTATGAATGGGGATCAATGAGGATATTTTTTTAAAGGTGAGAGAACATGCTTGGATTTGAGAGAATGATAGAGTTGAGGGGAAATGATTCTGTTTCTTTCCTGCATATCTATGTTAATGGGTTGAATGAGTAACTGAGGGAGAGAGGGAGAGTTCTTGGAGAGAACAATTATGTTTTAGTGCACTCATATCAAACTTTGAATCAGTGGGCTCCCATTTTATATAGTCTTGGAATTTGGAAGTCAAAGCCCTGTTGAATCATAACACTAAATGGATTTTTATAAGTTGACATAATTTTCATTAGCCTTATATAATGAGAAGAATTATTCCCAAAATAAATTGCAGAACAATTAAGTTTGCAAAGCTTCCAAAAGAGGTGCTGTATTTATTTATGTTAGTCATTAAACAGATTTTTATGGTTGCCTGTCTTAATTAATATACATCAACTAATGTAACAATGTAATGAATAAAACGACAAAAACAATAAACAAAGAAAAATCAATTAAAAAATTGAATTGCCTTTAAACATTTTTCTAACAGAATAAGATTGGTACATATAATGCTGGCTTCTCTAATACCCTATCCACACTGGCATGTTGGGGGGGGGGAACATATCTTCAAGTCCTTTGAAAGATCAACAGTTCGACATCAGAGTCCCAAAACCATTCAAAAATAGGCCAAAATGTTAATTCTTCCAAGTAAATTTCTTTATTGTTCCACACCTATAGACAGAATCGTGCCAAACTGAAACATTCTACTGTCTACATCAAGCATATATTCTGAAAACCATTATGGAGGGGCTGTTTTCACCTTTTTTCTCTCACCCAAACTATCCGAATTGAGCCCCTTCTTTCTCTGGAATGCACCTCCTGCCTCCTGGCAATCCAAACTACTACATTCCATCACACATGCCCAACACCACTAAATTTAGAAGTGAGAAGCTACAGGTTTAATTACAAAACTTACAATCTCCTGATCCTAAACATATAGTACCATGGTTCTAATTGTTCCCCAACATGATAACTTTCAGGTTTTTTGAGCTACAGCTCCTATCATGCTCAGCCATCTAGCCATTGGCTAAATCACATTAGGAATTTTCATCGTGAGACTACTAGGTGAGACTGTGTATCCTACTGCCAATAATTACCTTGCTTTGCATGATGTTGATAAGCAAATTGTTAATCACAAAACATGTTTGATAAATTAATGCATTTACATTAAGTATATTAATGAAGAATACGGGTAAAAATCCATCTTATATATTGTAGATACAATCCCAATAGCACATTTTAATCGTATTGGCTTCTTGTGGATAATTAATTCTTATGCCGTTGAAATTAATGACATTTAAAGTATGTTTACATGTATTGAATTTTGTTTATTGTGAATTGAAGATCTTTTTTTTTAAAGGGGGTATTTTCCTCCCTATACAAGTATAACTGAATTTATATAGAATAATTTAAATTATTGGGACATCTAAATTAAGAATATCAGGCAAAAAATACAATCTTTGTTTAATCAGTATTTAGCTGAAAATAGTTTTAGTAAATGTTCTCATTTGAATGTTTCATCATTCTTTTAGGTATAAAAGTTGTCATAAAAATAAAGTTGGTATCAGTAATAGAAAAGCATAAGGAAGGATAATCTAATGTCAACCAGTGATTATGAAGAGGAATCTGTCAGACTAAGTTTTCATTAATATTTTACCCTATTTATACATTACAGAGCATCAAAACTACTTTGGAATAGATGATAATTTAGGACCTGTAGCAGTCAGCATTCGAAGGGAGAAGTTTGAAGAAGGAAAAGAAAAAGAAGGTTCACAATTCAACCATCGTATAGTATTCAGAACAAGTGAGGTAGGCTTTCCACAGTGCTTCAGAACTGAGATATAAAAGAGAAACAGATTTTATTTTTTTATTACGTATTCACTTTATATTCCTTCACATGGATTGTATGGTTCCACATGTAGATAACTGGATGAATTGAATATGCTCTCTGAATGATCTATGATGGCTGGAGAAAGTATCATTACATTGGCTTTATTGTGTCTTTCTGCACATTAGTTCCTAAGGATGGTTGGAAATACTAATCTGTCTACACACATAGTATTCTATTAACATGGCTCCATGCTTATTTCATAGATTAATTAGAGTGAAACCCTCATTTGGAAAATATGCCAGTCCAGGGTTATTAATTAAATACTATGTTTATCTGTTAAAAGATCTGAGGAATGAAGCTGTTTCATATAAAACCATAAAATATTTTCTTGCTTGCTTGCTTGGTATTTTAGTGTAAAGGTACCATCTATGTTTGCTACATTTTGTTTTGTATTTCGTATTTTTGTATTTTGAGCAGATGGGTAAGATTTTTTTTTTAATTTTACTGTTATTAAATATGATACAGGTCTTTTCTTTCAAACAATTTGGCCAGCCCCTTAGCATTCTGAGTAATCTTTTCTGCTCAGGTTAGGCTTCCGATCATAAATATAGATAATGTAGATAATGGACTCTTATCTGTCCACACTTTGGAGATACCTATAGAAGGCAGGATATGGAGAACAGCTGTCAGTTCTCATAAACAACTCCATGAAAGCAGTTTGGGCAAATGAACTCTAACCAATTATCCTTCAAACAAATTTATCTGATACACATTATTTGAATATTTTAGAATGCAGAGACAAATGTACATATATGTATTTCAATCTGTGGGTTCCTTAACAATATATTTCATGCTTTCATCCATTTTATGTAGCCTCAGATCAAGTTTTCATTGCACAGTTTAGGATGCAAGGCAACAATAACCTTGTTCATTCTAATCCTTGTCATGCATTTGCTCCTTTTAATACTGATCTTCTGTACTCAGCTTTTATCATTATCTTTTATCTTCTCAGTTCAAATAAAATTGAGTAAACAAGTAATAGTTTATATACTGTTGTGTGTGAGAGATGTTTGGATCCATTTCAGGTTTTCATACTTTAGTGGAGTTATGCTCCGTAATGTATAAATAGGGTAAAATAGTTACACTTTATAATGCAATCTTATATGTCTGCATATATATTTACTGATTTTAATAGTATTTATTTGGACTTCCCACATGTTTAAATATTTTGGGAATAAATTCATAGATGGAGTGTAATGATTCTTAAAGTACCAAAACATACTAGAACCTAGCAGTTCTTAATTCAGAAATTCATTTCTTTCTCAGTTTTAGCAACTAAGGGAAAGAGCTGTAGGGAATAGTTAACATTTTCTAAAGACATACAGATGGAGAAAATAGAATCAGCAAATATGCAGAAGCTAAGTATAACTGTAAAGAGGATTATAGAACTATAAACAGACTTGGGAAGAGTGTTTGGAAGAAGAACTGGCTTGGAAAAAATTAAGAGAGGGAAATAAGTGAAGGATGCCAATTTCTATTTTGAAATACAATGTTGTTGAATATCAATTTATTTGTTAAGTTTAAAAATGGAACTAAGCGTTTTATTAAAGTGAAAAGGAAGGATGTTTGAAGTACCATTTTTCTTAAACTGTATGCATTTCTTAAAATTAAGATTTACATGTTAAATGTGGCTGTTGATAACCAGCAAATTAATTTTTGTAAAAAAAAGTTTTATTCACAGACCTAGAAAATGTCAGATTTATCATAGGCTCATGAAGAGCCTTTATAAAATATAATGTAAGGTCCTCAGTAATTATGCTGGCTATCACACAGAGATATATTTCTAGGAAAACATCAGAAAAGTGAAATGAAATGCAGGTGTTTGAGACTAACTGACTTTTAAATATTTATAAAATCAAGGTTGGCAACATTAGACCTTGCAGGGAATTATTTTTCATTCTGCAGATGATTCAACTTAGTAGCAGTATTGGTGAACCAGCCAACTTCTACGCTGAGTGTAATTGTTTATTCTGTCCTTTCCAATTGCTCTTTTTTTAGTTATCAGAATGGAGCTTTCTTGTGCCAGCCCCACTTATCCATCATTATCATAACTACTCTCCTAACAGATCATTCTTAGAAGTGAGACATAATTCTCCCAAAGCTCTACTTGGTATGGAAATTTGAACAGAAATTTGCTCTTTTCTTCCAGTGTTAGAATTCAAGAGTCATCTAAATGCAGAGAGATTCAGACCTCATAAAATGATTTAATTTTAGTTATTATACAAATAATAGTTAAATGATACAGTTCCCTGTCTTGAACATAATACATCGGTTTAGATTATGTGGAAAAATCCATGAGGATACCAAAGTTCATATCTCTTTACAACTACCTGAATGAAAGTAGCACAGCTTAACTACTAGCTTCTAGGAAGGTTTATTATCTTCTTGTACAAGTCTGAACTTGTTGAAAGAATCCAATTGATTATTGTCTATCACAAGTCAGTGTGAATTAACAGAGCACTTCTTATGTTCTTATGAGTCCCCAATTACCATCAAGGTCTCTCTTGGATTTCTTAAGTGATAGTACCTCACCAACAATTTTCTTAATGACAGAGTGGTTTATAAATGGGTTTAAAGTAAATAAAATTTTATCTCCTTATTCCACAAAGCTCTCCATAGAACAGGGTTGTCAAACTTGCATCGTCATGGGGTCGTCACGTGACATATCGCGATTTTTTTTCTCCCTTTGCTAAACTGGGCATGGCCAGCGCATGATGCATATGGCCCATGGGCCGCAAGTTTGATAGCCCTGCCATAGAAGATCCTGCTTGTTCTCCACACTATATCCTACAACAAGTCTAAGTCTAGATCTTGCAGCAAAATGCTGCTATGTTTCACGATTAGAAGAATTTCAAAAATATATACCTTTGAATCTATATAATCATTAACCCGCTCTCTATGTATTTTATATAATACACGTGTTTGGGAGAGTGCGACAAACTAATTGATCCAATAGATCCTATCTGCTTGTCTTGTAATACATTGGCAATACCACTATTGAATCCAAGTACATAGCATGAAAGACAAAGGATATTGAGGCAGAAATATTGCAGGGAAGGCTTGGAAATCAAGAGTTTTAATCGTCATATCGAAGGTTGGAGATCAAGAATTTAATTCTTTAAATAATCCCTTGGTTGTTAATCCAAAAGTGTTACACCATAACTGTAAGAATTGTAGTGCAGTGTAAACAAAAGTTCTAGAATCTCTTTATTAATAGATTCTCTTTTGTCCTGTCTCACTTTGGAAGTTATATACATTTCAACTTTAGACCATATCAGAAAGATGAACTTTCAAGCGGGCTTCTGCAGATAGTTTGCTGATAAAATGTATGCAATTTATTTAAAATGGAGTGGAAAGAACTGCAACTCTTAATATCCATGATTAATTCCCACATTGCCTGAATCTGAAGTAAGGTGAAAGATTGCAATACCTAGAGAGCCACACCTTCCCTACTTTATTCAGGGGACTGAGTAAAACATGATGGCATTATAATTAAGTATGAAAGTAATGCTGCTGAAAATATACTCTCTTTCCCAGAATGTTGAGCAATGGAAAAGTTAACAAAAAGTAGTAACTACAAGTACAGAATTGATTTAGGCAGTTTAGGCATATACTGTATGTATTTTATCTTCTTTTTAAAAACATATACATTATATATGTTTTGTTTGAATTAATAACTTTCCACCAAGGAGCCATGGTGGCACAGTGATTAGAATGCAGTATTGCAGGTGAACTCTGCCCACAGTTAGAAGTTCATTCCTGACTGGCTCAAGGTTAACTCAGTCTTCCATCCTTCTGAGGACTCAGATTGTTGGGGGAAATATGTTGACTCTATAATTTGCTAAGAGAGGACTGTAAAGCACTATGAAGCAGTATATAAGTCCTAAATGCTATTGCTATTCTTAAGAGGGGATGGGTGGAAGTCAAAATAGGCAATCGTAACACTGTGGTCAAAGACTTTGAATGTGGACTGACTTTGCACACATGTACAAAGGATTGTGTTGTCATCACAATGCCTTGGTCACCATTTTGCTTGTTTTGGTCCCCTGCAAATACCACTGATTTCAACTGGTTTCACATCATGAATTAAGCATCAGTGTGTCCACATTGTTACTTGCTGAAGACTGCATTCACATTAAACATATTGCAATATATATTTTCTGTTGCTACAGCTTACAACACTGCGTGGAGCCATTTTAGAAGATGCCATTCCGTCTACTGCTAGACACGGCACAGCACGAGGCTTACCTCTTAAGGAAGTGTTGGGATATGTAATACCAGAACTGAATATTCAGTGCCTGAGACAAGCTTCCAACTCACCCAAAGTGTCTGAACAGCTACTTAAGCTGGATGAACAAGGGGTAGATATTGAATTTCTTTTAACATTAGTATAACAATGTGTTATTTCCTTTTCATAAATAGAGATTTGAGATTCTGATTTTACCTGTTTGAGGAACTGAAGATTTTTACTGCAGTGACTTTTGTTAAATAAATAGCATAGTGGAAAGAGGATTTTTTGCAATAGTGAAGCAAGCAGATTAAAAAAGCATTGTGCTAAGAGCATCAAATTACATAAAAGGAGAAAATTATTGTCTTGCTAGTCTTTCACCTCTTCCAATTTTCCTTTTCTAATTAACTCAGGCTTCTGGAGGTAAACTTCCAATCTT
>JANHFL010004148.1:29283-51228 GCA_032468155.1 Oxyrhabdium leporinum
TTTTCTAATTATAATTAGCACATTTTATTCACAATACTAATCTTCCTACTGATGTGGGAAATTTGATGGCTCAAACAACTGAAATTCTTAATTGGGACTATCTAACAAGTTAACACTGCATGAGCAATGAAATGAATATATACTTTAAATTCAGAGTGAATAAAGGTGAGATTGTCTGGTCTAATGCAGCAGATCTGACTTTCTGCAACATTAAAAGGCATATTTATTTATTTGAAGTAAACTGCGTATGTGTGTATATCATGTAAATATTATATTTATATATGTGTGTGTATGTGTGTGTGTGTGTGTATGTATATAGACAGTACACACATATATATATATGGAAAAAATGAAACCACTGTTTTAATTACCCTAGTTCATTGATAGAACATTTATTTAACCATCTAAATCATATCCGTTTTGTAAAGATGCTCATACATAAAGAAGGACATATCTTTTTCCAGGCTGAGGTATTTTTCTGTGCCTTTAAGGCCAGAATAAAATTACATTTGATTTGATTTCATTTAAGTTTAGTTAAAATTGAATGTAGTTAATGTGATCATAAAAGAACTGATGTATGAACATTGGAATCATATAATATTGACAAATTAATAAGAATGAGGAAGAAATAGGGTGAGTTTATTGTGATGTCAGGAAAACAATTATTATTTTTTCTACTGATAGTAGTTTATATATGCTTTAAGATCTGATGATTATCAGAACTAAGCACAATGAATTTGACAATACAGAAAATTATTCTTTTCTTAAGTGAGAGGAAAGTTTCCCCCCCCAATATTCTTCAACTAGTTAGGAAAATAAAAAATAATTATTGATACAACAAGGAATGTATCAAATAGAAGGATTTTAAGTAGTGAATAAATGAAAAAAGATACTCTAAATGATCGTAAATTTTTGGAGTCATTAAATTCTTTGACGTTTTTACTAACAGCATCTTTTATATAAAGTGTATTCTATTTGTATATTAGGTTATTTACAAATGACTACTTATAACAAGCACATTGCATGTTCATTTAACTAGATGATTGCAGTTGCTGTGATAGTTGCTTATGCCGCCCCTATCTTATATCAGATTAATAGGTTGCATTCTGGTAAAAATAAGTTATTTGCCTGGCAGATCTATTCCATTACCATATTTCATTTCCACCCCGATTAAGAGTATTGTCCCAGACTCCCAGCCATCTAGAGCTTGCCTTTACGTGATGTACAAATTAGTTGTGTACTATTCCAATTTTTTTCTTCAGGCACAGACATATTTCCTGGCAAAAAACCTCCCAACATACTTTTCTTAGGGAATGAGGATCTTTGTTTATAAAATAATCCACAGATCGTTATGCTAGGACAAGAGAGAAGTATCTTTCATTTGGTTTCAATCAAAGCTGGAAAGCTCAAATAACTAATCTTTTCTATGCGTGTTCATAATGAAAATTCTGGGTAATATGATATTGCTGTAAGGGGAGAAAAATAAAAGTTCTGATGGACAACTTATAAATGGAAAAGTCTTTCAAAGTTAATTTGCAGCATTGGGCTTGCTTTGGTCATCCAAAAATAGAAGATGCTGTTATTATCCAGTGCTTCATAGCTTAGTACTTAAAACATCTAATTTGCCATTTCATTATTTAAAAATGTTTTACACATACACACACAAACACACACACACACACACACACACACTATACATTTTTTTAATATGATGAAAAGTGGATTGGATGGAAAACGGGAAAATATTTGCTGCTAATTGTTTTTTTCCTAATTTCAGCTAAGTTTTCAGCACAAGATTGGAATCTTATATTGCAAAGCAGGCCAGAGCACGGAGGAAGAGATGTATAACAATGAGACAGCAGGTCCTGCTTTTGAAGAATTCCTTGATCTTCTAGGTCAAAGAGTACGACTCAAAGGATTTAGTAAATACCGAGCACAATTAGATAATAAAAGTAAGCGGCAATGACAAAATGCAATAAAATGTTAAAATGGTAATGAAAGGTTGCATTATTTTTTGCTAAAGTAGCGCCTGTAAATTCCTGGGTTCTTTTTCCTCTTTTCTGCAGAAGAGGCTGTTCATAATGCCCTGCAACCATCACTTTGGACTTAAATGCCTCCATCTCCCTTTGTGGCCTGTCATTATAAGTGCCAATTGTTTTAGGATGTGCAACCTTAAGACATAAAAGCAAAAAAAAGTGGGAAGTAGCAATATTGCTTCTAATATATAATTGATAGATTTTGTGAGGGGCTGGTGTCTCTGAACGTTGTTTCAAAGGGTTTGTATTAATTAACAGCAGGTTATTTTTTACTGGAGGGGGTGTGATGGCTCAGAGGTTAAAGACACTGAGCTTGTCAGCTGGAAAGCTGATAGCCTGGGTTTGAGACCCAAGCGCCATGCAATGGGGCGAGCTCCTGTTCCTTGCCTCAGTTCCTGCCCACCTAGCAATTCTAAAGCATGCCAATGTGAGTAGATAAATAGGTGGGAAGGTAATAGTGTTCCATGCATGTCGACATACAGTAATGCTGGCCACACGATCACGGAAATGTCTTCAGACTACGCTAGCTCCCTCGGCCAAGAAAAGGCGAGAAGCACCATACCCTAGTGTCGTACATAACTGGACAGGAAAACTTTTACCTTTCTTACTTTTACCTGCCAACAGTGACCAGCTAGCAAAGACCAGTTAGGTTATATGGGTTGAAAAAAAGTTTAGCATGGGAAATAACATTCACTTGAAGAAAATGCACTGAGGTGTACTTTAATGTCTATATTTATGTACTCATTTTTGGAATTTCTTTTCAGCTGATTCAACCGGAACTCATTCTCTTTATACAACCTATAAAGATTATGAAATAATGTTTCATGTTTCAACTATGCTTCCATATATGCCCAGTAATAGGCAACAGGTATGTCTGCTTTGGAATCTTGTACAAATATTTGGCTGAGTAGCAGCAACAAAAAAAGTCAGCTTGTAATTTTTTCCCCTGTTCAATTGTGTGCTATGAACAAATTGCAAAAATTGTGATTCATTTAACTTACTGCAATTTAAATATTGTAAATAATTGTGATATCTATTTACATTAAACAATATTAGGCAAAAAGAAAAGCATTAAAAAGGGAGAGATTTTTCAATTGTACAGTATTCCTAGTATTCAGTGACATAAATAGTTATAGAAAATATTTTTTTTTCTAAAACAAATCTCACCATCTATTTTATAGTATTATATCATGCATTTGGTTCATTTTTTAAATATATTTTGTTATACTTTGCTTACTACACTATTTGTACCTTGTACATTTGGAACATATTATGCAGAAAATGTAATGTCTGAAAATGGTTCATTTCTAAGTATTTTTTTAATATCTTAAAACATTAAAGGTGGTTAAAACGACATGGTACAGGTAGTCCTTGACTTACAAAAGTTCATTTAGTGACAATTCAAAGTTACAACAGCACTGACTTAACAATTGCAACAATTCACTGAACAACTGTGGCAAGAAAGATTGTAAAATGGGGCAAAACTAAATAACTGTCTCACTTATTAACCTAAATTTCAGTTGTGGTCATAAATCAAGGACTGCTTGTATCCAATTTCATCAAGTATTAGGAGTTTTATAGAATTTGGGAGGCATTGCAATCCTGTTTTATTGAAGTTAATGTTTTTTTGCCATTGACTCTAAAAGATTTAGATTAACAATTTTGTAATATTGTGTTTCTCTGTACTAGTTGGTCTATAGTGTGTTGAATTCAACACACTATATTCTGCAAGTGCTGTGGGATTATCTGGAATAGTAGTTTATATGCAAAGTGATTGGAGGTTTAAAAATAGGTTTCAAAAATAATAAGGTTATCGGGGATTATGGGTTTAATACTAGTAAATAAGAGCTATTCACAAATGAGATTACTGCTTAAAATGCAATCTTATGATATGTGCAGTTCGGAGAAGAAGTGTTCATAATTCTACATACCTATAGAAATAATGACTTTTACACATATATTCCAGTTGTCTGGAAGAATTTCAAAACCTAATCCTTTGCTGATGAGAAGATTGGAAGAAGTGTTAAAAGTAATTTTAGCTATGATAGATTTATTAGAATATGCAATTATGCCTGGAGAATATTTCTAGTTATTTGAGAATAACAGTATTCAGCAAAAGTGTGTAGATATTTTAAGAACAAAAGAGATAGCTTTGTAACCACGTAGCCTGTCATGTAAGAAAAAGTATAATGAAAAATCCCTCTGAAACAGTACAGAGAGAGGGAGTGGGAGAGAGGGAAAGAGAGAGATTGAGATTGAGATTTTTGGAGAAAAAAGGAACAGGAAAGATTAGGAAAAGTCACAAACTTCTGAACGTGTTGGGAAAACATACAAAATATGGCTTCTTGAATTTTTCCATCCCTTTACCAGCAGGGTAATAGGTTCTAGCTATCTCTATTTCATTCTGAGTAACAAGGTAACTGCACTTGTATGTGATTTTGCTTTACCTCTGAGTGTCTGGATGTATGTGTAGACTGGCAAGCATAGAACTGGAATGACCAGGAGAGAGGGAGGAAGACTCCACACACTGTAGTAAATCTTGTCCCATTTTGCTCAGTCTTTATTTTATTTATTTCCTAATTTATTTTTATTTATTAAGTTTACCTGCCACCCATCTCACTCTGCAAAGTGACTCTGCAAAGTGGCATCGGGATTTTTAAAGAGATATCCTAGTAATTGATAGAGTCCCGAGTCCCTTTACATAATTTCTTTCCAGCATTGTATTAGATTAGAAATATTTTTTGGGAAACCAATAACACTGCCCAATTAACTTGTAAATCATTGGACTGAGAAGGGTCCAAAACATACACAGAATGTAATGTAGAAGGCATGGTCTGAAAGAGGATATGTGAGCTTTCTATTTAATTTTTTCCTTCCAAAATTAAAAAGGCAGACTCAAGATCTACAGATCTACAGATTTGCTCAACTGAAAGCTATGTTCTGTTTTTGATATTAGAGATCAATGTTAAGGCCGTCCTTTTGCTAAGGCTAAGGACTATTAAGGTCTCTGCTAGAATGATGGTATTCAACCTTTCATACACTCCAATAACTATCCTGTCAATTATTCTGGGTGCCATTAAGGTAGAAAAAGAATACCTTTTTTTCTGAAAAGGGCACACACATATTCATTTTTCATTGTACTTATATACTACAGTAAATGTTAACTGCAATAATAGTATTAGTTACTGCTCATCAATAATTCCTCATCTAACTGAAGAGTGATATCAAGTGAGATGTTGCAAGCATTAGTCCTGAATCCTCTACTCTGTAATATTTCATGGATGAACAGGTAGAAATAACTTGTAACATGTTTTCATATAACAAAAATTGGACAGAGTTAACGACTTAGAAAAGAAATGTGAAATTTTAAGATAATTTTAAATTATCTTGAAGTAGCATAATGAAATTTAACAAATATAAGTGCAGAGTTCTTCCTTAGGAAACCAACATTAAAATGCGTAGATCTTGAAACAGTAGATGAATATGAGCCAGGAGTATAATATGACTGCAAAAAAGGCAAAGTATATTTGATCTAAGACCGTAAATTGAATAAGTGAACAAACATGGCAAATACAATTTTAGACTTACATCAACAGAAAAATAATTTCCAAATCGTGGCTATGCCCCATGAGCATTATGCCCAGTTTTGGGCACTACGTTTTAAGAAGGATCCAAAGTAATTAGAAGAGTTTCAGAGAATGGCAATAAAAACAATAATTAGGGGACTAGAAAATAAGCCTATGAAGAAAGTTGTTGTCCTTGGAAAAAAAAGATGACTGAGGGAGATATGTAAACATTCTTTAAATAGTTGAAAGGATATCACATAGAATAGACTTGCTTTGTTGTATTCATCTCCATTTCAGAGCTGGCAGCCTGTTACTGCTGTGCACCTAAAATGGATCTGTGCTCTTTGCAACATCTTAAGGGCTGAGATTCAGGGTTACTTCTTGGTGATATGGGCAGCAGATTAATTAAACAAATAAAATAAATACATTGATTGAATTCTGATTCTGCCCAACTTTATCTGAAAAATTGTTATTTTTTTTCCTTTTCATTACCTGACTGAACTTTTTAAATGAATTGTGTGTGTGTGTTTCTTGGGTGTCATCTCATGTTCATCAGGATTTGTGCAGTGCTGGATAGGTAAACTTGTGTTGTGAAAGGGCATTAACTCTGTATCTCTGACTGTGGGAGTTGTAAATTACCTAAGGCCATGATGTGAGGAGTGGAACCAATGGCCAAAAGGAAGCCAATTCTGACGAAAAAGTGGTGAGGGTGGTGATTGAAAGGTCAGGGACTGGATGGAAGGAGGCAATACCAGCAACACCCACATTTGCTGATCCAGAACAGATCATTTCAAATCTCCATATCAACATATCTCTACATTTTCTGCATTTAGTGTCTAGAGATAGAATGAGAAGGAAAACACTACTTCCAGAGTCAAACATTTAAAGCTGTGCTCTGATTGCCTAAGCTATGAGTGGGCCATGAAAGGCAGGAAATGGCACAAGGACATGTCCTCTGGAAATGGTTAGTTAGTTGTTCTCAAATTTTGATTTTAAATAGGTTTGTTTCCAATTGGAGGCAGCGGCAACAAAAAGCTCTACTTTATGTTAAATATTTTTTATTATAGCTTTGTTGAATTTGAAACTGTGGGCAATAACTTTTAGCCTTCCTTAATTTACATCTTCCAGATTTATATTGTAACTGTCACTGAAATTGTGGCATTTCCTTAGCTACTCACAGCATTGTTCTTTTTTCTCCCTCCTGGTTTTTCTTGCTTCCCTTTATTTTATTTCCAAATGTTCCTTGATTCCTCCCCAGAGAAATTAAATCTTGTTCTAGTTTATCTCCAGCACATTGCAATGCTTACTTCCAGAAGCAATCAATCCCTTTCACAATGTTAGTAAACATTAATCAGTCTTTATAATTTGTACTGTCTTGTTAAATTTAACAGTAGTATCACAGCATATTCCATAACTTCTCTAGAATTAAAACAATATGAGCATTGTTACTGGGCTTGTAAATTTGAGTAATAGTGATATCTGAAGATATAAGTGCCTTTAATTGTATTTGAATGCCAGAGATATGTCTCCATATGTTCTGATAAGCACATATCAGCTAGCTAGCCCTAGTCAGCCTTAATATGTAAAAATATAATTAATAAATATTTACACACCTGTTGTTATCTAGTTGTCAAATAAATAATATAGATGTCCACAGGTGGATACTACACATGGTATAATAATCATTCTTTTCCACTGAGGTGCAATTGCTGATATTCTCAAGGAGCAACCTGCCTGGTCTTACAGTATAGAAATTCAGGGCTTGAATTATTTCACCCCACTGCTTGTTTAGATGGGATGAACAGTCAAAATCTGCTATCCATACTTTTTTCTTTGTTTTATTTAAGAATAGATTAAATCAATCTGATGTTTCAGTACCTTTTAATACTGGTTAATACAGTGTTTGGGATATATCTACTTGACCAGGTCTAATTAAAATATCTGATATTATTATATCTTGTTATAATTAAACTTCTCATGAAATTTTATATAAGAATCTTTATTCTAAGGTTGCATAGCAATGACTATTCATTCTGTCTTTAAACTGAATGAAAAAAGATGATGTATCCTTTCCTATTTTGCTCTGGTATTTGCCATGCAACAAAATGCCATACAACAAAATCAGCACAGAATCTGCTTGATTGGAGTGATTCCTTAGTCCAGAAAATAGTCAGCCAGTTAGTCAGTTAAATAACGTTGTTGCTTTATCTGGAACAAGCTAGCCCAGTTTATAAAATATAGATAGCTTATTTGGATATGTATGTACCGGTATGTGTGTGAGAATTAAGGATCAATGCCTCTTGGGGAGTTTAACAAACAGAAAGAAATGAATAAATATAACAATTTCATGTTAATGAAGCATGGTGAGAGGGATACTGAAGCAGAGAAGAAAGGCAAAGTTCTATAGTAGATTACTTTAGATCCATTAGAAATACATTGGGTACTTTTTTTCAACATTCTCTTAATAGGATGTACCTTCATGACAGGCTAAATTTTCATATTAAATATTAAATTAATATTTATATATAATTGAATGTATATTCAGCCTTCCATCCTTCCGAGGTGGGTAAAATGAGGATCCAAAATTGTTGTGGGCAATATGCTGACTCTGTAAACTGCTTAGAGAGGGCTGTAAAGCACTATGAAGCATTATATAAGTCTAAGTGCTATTGCTATTGCTATTTAGGTAGATCATGCAAGTTAAAGTATGGTCTTAATCCCTTTGAAAAATTCTATGGTACTATGCATATTGGAATTGAAGGAAAAGAGGGATAGAACTTCCTGTTGATTTTGGCTGCCTTCTTTGGAAGTAATGCCACGTGATCTATGTGCTGTATTGTATATTGGCTTATATTTTTAACAGTGATTGCATTCATTAAGTTAGAAGGGCAGATAAATCAATAAAAAATGACTAATGTGTGGAAAGAAAAAAATCAATTAAAAAAAGAAAATGAAATGTTTGTATGCTTCTGTGTGTGTGTGTGTGTCTATGTGTGTGTACTCACACACAATTTCTTTTTTCTTACAATTACCTCTACATTTAGACTCACAAGTCTGTTTTTCTAATTTGTTTATCTTGATGATAATGGTACTTGTATTGATCTAAACACGCACGCGTGTGCGTACACACACACACACATGCAGTATCTCGGGCCTCATTCATTTTTAAGAATTTGAGAATTTCATTCCCATTTTATTTTAATAATTTATTTATTTGTACCTCACCTTTGTTATTTTTACAAATAACTCAAGGTGGCAAACATAACTAGTACACCTTCCTTCTCCTATTTTCCCCTGTTAGCCCAACCCCTGTGAGGTGTGTTGGGCTGACAGAGGGTGACTAGCCCAATATTTGAAGCTGTTTGAACCAAATGTTTATCATGCCAGTTAAATGGAAGTATAGGGCTGTGCAAGAACTGTCTCTAAATAAGAGGCACCTCAGTTGACATCATTTCCACTAACAGAGTATAAGTTTCAAGGGCATGCCTCAGACAGTTCAAGGCCTTTGCCCAGAGATCTTTCAGCTAAGGCTGAGCACATCTTTACCTTTCCAAGCAAAAATGGAGCATGAGAAGACAAATTCCATCAACTACTGGTATATCAACATAAATGGATGCTGTCTGCAATGGAGTACATTCTGACTGATTGATTGATTATGTGCCATCAAGTTGATGTCCAGTCTTAACAAGCACATAGTTTTTTACAGGACAATCTGTCCCCAGTCTGGTCTTCCAGAAGCACACACATTGCTGCTATAATTTAATTCATTCAGTTTGCTTCTGGTTGTTATCTTTCCTTTCTCCATTCCCAGAATTATAGACTTCTCCAGGGAGCTAGTTCTTTGCCTAACGTGCCTAAAGTATGATAATTTGAGCCTGGTCATTCTCAAGGGAGAATTCTGGTTTGATTAGTTACAGAATCTATTTGCTTTGAATGAAATTCATGGTATTCTCAGTAATCTTCTCTAATACTAAGGTTCAAAGATGTCAATATACTTTCTATTCTGCTCCTTCAAAGTCGAATTTTCATAGGCTCAGAATAGCACAGGGAAAATCATTGTCTGCACAGTCCTGATCTTTCAGGTTTACACACATCCACCAGCTGAGTATTTTTCCCAAGCTTTTCATTGCTCCTGTATCAAGTACTAGTCTGTGATGTGTTTTTTGATTGCTGGTTCCTTTATTGTTGCTGGTTCCTAAAAGACAGAATCTGTCCGTCATTTCAATATCTTCATTATCGATGTTAAGGCTGGCTGCTATTCTGGTTGTCATTAAGTTTGATTTTTTAATATATATATTTAATAATTGTTCCTATTTTTCTATGTCTTCCTTGACTTTATTTAAACATTTCAATCAGAATATCTTTTTTTGGCTTGCTTATATTTTCCTTGAAGTGGGCTGTGAGTTGGAAGATTTCCTTTTCTCTCAGGAATTAGGATGAGGCTATATGGCATGAAAACTTGACCAACTTTTTATAAAAATATGTTTAAACTAAGGAAAACACTTTTTTGCTCCAGAGTGAAAATAATGCATGTGAAAGTTGCATGAGTTCCTTGGCTATTAGCAACATCTGACTTTCAATTGTTTTTCATTTTGGAAAGATAAACTGGCACATCCCTAAAGATAATTCAGTCTATTCTTAGATTTAACAATTTACACTCCATTAAAATGAATGTGTGTGTGTGTAATTATAAAATGAATTATAGCTACAGTAAAACTGTCATTCTATTGCTTTTCATTCAGAAAACTTTGGTTGCAACAGATGAGGTTTTGGCTTGGAGTTTTCATAAACTTTGTGCATTGTTTCTGAAGCGGTCTGGACAATTGCAATAATTCATATCATTTGTATCAACTTGAATGATTTGCATATTTACAGAAAGGTTTAATATTTAATCTCTTATCATTGTTTGCATAGGGGTAGAAAATATGGCAACACCACAATTACACAAATGACACAGATGGATTCTAATGACCTAGTTCTTTGTTTAATGGTCATTCAGAATTAAATGGACATCCTTTTTCTTCAAATGGTCCATTAAACTGAAGTTTAACAATGGTTATTTATGATGTCATGACAAAACTTCCATTTATCTTAATAAAGTTAGATTATATTCTAAAGCCATCGTTAACAGATTGTGTCAGATGAATATTTTCTCACTATCCTGTCATTTCAAAAGCATAATTAATTTGCCAATTAACTGAAACAGGTTAAATCTAGGCTAAGTTGAATTTCTACAGTTCAGTGACCTTACTGGTTATTATACCAAGTAAATACAGGAAAAATCTTGCAATAATTCCAAATAGGTCTGAAACTCTGGTACTGGATTACCTAGTTTTCTACAGTTTCTTTTTCTAAAATCTTTGCGTTTAAAATAATGCAAGAAATAGCTTTTGGTTTGATGTTGTGGAGCGCTCACGTGAAAATGCATTTAAAGAAGAAAATAGATTAGTGTCCACAGATTCTTAGAATTTGATATTTCTAGTAGGTTTTTTTTCTTATAAATAATTTTAAAATGGTATTATCAACTTTTTAATTCAGTGTAAAAAAAGCTTAGTTAAAAAAACAAGTACAATTTTGTACTTTGGATGTGAAAGATGAAGGCAACATCATCAGTGCCTTTTTTTTAACACTGACATTACCTAGTTTGGTAATGAAACATCTGCAAGAAAACAACCACGCTAAGAGAGCAGTAAGGATTCCACAATTCAAGCCTGAGTTACAAACATTCTCTTCAAAGATTAAGAAATTGCATTTTGAGAATGAATAAGAACAAAATAACAGGGGTCAATAAATGTGGCTTTATATTTCATGCTGCACACTTATATAATTAACAATTCCCTTTCTTCAAAAGCTATTAGATTTCAGATACATATAAGAGATAGATTATTAAATATACATTGGAGTGATTAGTGTATCATTATTGATTCATCACCTTCATGTGCAATATATATTTTTCATGATTTATGTGGCTTCCTTTTCTTATGTGACTTACAATTTATTTAAATTGACACTTTTTCCCTAGTAGGTACAAGAGTTAAATTTTCATAATTATTTTCTTTTTTTTAAATTCTTCCCATCTAGCTTCTAAGAAAAAGGCATATAGGAAATGACATTGTTACTATTGTCTTTCAAGAGCCTGCAGCACTTCCTTTTACTCCAAAAAATATCCGTTCTCATTTTCAGCATGTCTTTGTCATTGTCAAAGTCCACAATCCATGCACTGAAAAAGTGTGCTATAGGTGAGTACAAATGTGTGGACCAATCGATTTGGCTTCTTGAAGTCCATTAAGAATTGTGTAGGTTTTCTGAATTTTAGCATTTTCCTCTCATCTACAAAGCTTGATTATTAACAAAACTTAGAAAATCAGTATTTAGTCACAATAATTAGCAGAGTCAGTTATGGATGTTCCATAGAGAAGCACTTTCTATTTACAGAAGCAAAGGAAACAATTTTTTTTCCCCTGAAGCCTCCCACACCTTCAACATTAGATACCCCCGCGCCCCGACTTTCTAGAGTAGTTCCTAGGGATATCTGAAGGCTGCGGGGGAGAGAAAAATAAAATTAAATGTTAGATATAAGTGGAAGTATGCTTGTGTTCTGTCCCAGTTTGCTCATAGCAATAGTACTTAGGTTATATGCCACTTCATAGCCCTCTCTAAGTGGTTTACGGGGTCAGCAAATTGCCCCTAACAATCTGAGTCCTCATTTTACCAACCTGAGAAGGATGGAAGGCTGAGTCAACCTTGATCGAACTCCTGGCGGTAGGCAGAGTTAGCCTGCAATCTTGCAATCTAACCACTGCACCACCACAATTCCTAGTTACATGGCTAGAGAATGGCATCTGCAGTTGAGGTAGAAGTTGCATGTGTTTGCCCTGAATTTCTTCCAATCATTAAAACTTTTCCCGCACTCATGTTGTGATGAGTTGGTACAAGTGAAACTTAAAGGAATAATTGGCATATTGGCATCTAATAAAACATATATTATAGAATTTGACAGCAAAACGCCATAATTGGAATGAACTCTTCAACTTTGGCGGTGGCTGCTGCTGCTTAGTCACCAAATATCTATTAAAGAGTATAAAAATTGTTAGGGAAAAATAATTTCTCATTTGTACAGAATCATGATGTGAACAGGAATACTTCTTCATTCTCTCTTTACTTTTTTAGTGTTGGAGTTTCAAGATCAAAAGATGTTCCACCTTTTGGACCACCTATCCCTAAAGGAGTAACTTTCCCTAAGTCAGCAGTTTTCCGGGACTTCCTCTTGGCCAAAGTTATTAATGCAGAAAACGCAGCCCACAAATCGGAAAAATTTCGAGCCATGGCAACCAGAACACGTCAAGAGTACTTGAAAGATCTAGCAGAAAATTTTGTTACTACTGCTACAATAGAAACTTCGGTTAAATTTAGCCTCATTTCATTGGGTGCAAAAAAGAGAGAAAGAGTCAAAGCAAGAAAGGATGCTCATTTATTCAGTGTTGGAGCAGTAATATGGAATGTGATAGCCCGAGACTTTGGTCAGTCACTTGATATTGAATGCTTACTTGGCATCTCCAATGAATTTATCGTCCTGATTGAAAAGGAGTCAAAAAATGTTGTGTTCAACTGCTCCTGCAGAGATGTTATTGGCTGGACATCTGGATTAATGAGCATAAAAATCTTTTATGAAAGAGGAGAATGCATTCTTCTGTCTGCATTTGATAACTGTGCTGAGGACATCCGAGAAATAGTTCAAAGGTTAGAAGTAAGTATATGTTTCAATGCTTTTATTCTTCAAAAGTTATTATTTTCAAGAAGTTTAAAGATGAATAAAGTTAAGTGACAGCACTATGTATGTGCTAGAGCTCTGCCACTCAGCATAGAAGCTATAAAGAGGAATCAACACATGTTTATTCACCTTTCAATGTACTCATTGGATCACGGTGCCTATTGTGGTTGTTGTATTTTTACATGAGAGAGGGAGGGAGAGGGAGGGAGAAAGAGAAAGCACCAATGTTGTGTAGTAGTTAAGATTCAGGATTATGATTGCAGAAACTTTTAAAGCTTTCTTTAGCACTGATGGCAGCTGGATGACTTTGGCCCGGGCACACTCCTTCAGCCCTAGTCTGGGAAATACATACATATAGCTAATGTAATAACGTATGAATTTTTATCTTTTATAAATCAGTAGAAATGTATGAAACAACTTCAAATAAAATTTGACCAGCCTGCCGCTGACGGATGCCACATATCAGCAATGCATTGCTGCAACTTTGATATAGATTGCCCTTCCAGTGTTACATTATAATTTTTAATCAGATGAATTATTTGCATTCTTAATCAGCAATGATTACTGAGAAGGCATTTTAGCAATCCTGTGGATTTCAGCCACAAATGTAATAATAGAACAAGTCTAGAATATACAAATTAAGGTTCCAGATACTTAATCGCATACTTAGTCTCCATGCATTTGCATCCAACTCTTATCAAACATTCTGGAAAATGTTTACCACTAATGCAACAAAAGTTCCTATTGTTGAAAAATACTTTAATGACCTCAATTAATGACCATTTGTTCAGAGACCATTTGAACTGACAAGAGAGCTGAACAACTGGTACTTATGACCAATTGTGAAAGTTCTGGCTGCCACAGTGTTTTTACCGTCACATCATTGCAATCCAGCTGCTCAGCAATCACTTTATGATATTGCAGTATTGCAAGGTCTGATGGTCACAGTTTGCAACCTCTACTGCTGACATGCTTAAAAATGGTGTGTGATTCATTTAACAACGGCAACCAGAAGAACTGGAATTATGTTTGCTAATAGCACAATCACATGACATTGTGTGTTCCAACTATGTCACTTAGTGTTGGAAATTCCTGTCCCAATTGCCATTGTTAATTGAGGACTGTCTATGAAAAGTAATTAATTTATTTTAAAGCAATCTTCCACTGTTTCCTGGAAATTATTTGGAAATTCAAGTAAATAATGTCATTTTTAGAAATTTCGAAAGAAGTAGATTATTGGCTTAAGAACCTCAGATGGTTCTTCCAGATCCCTGACAACTGTGACATTTCAGTTAAAGCAACAGCATCAGTATCCAAAAGATCAAGAAACAAGTGCCTCAATTAACTTAATAGCCCAAGAGCATTTTAGGTTAAAAACAGCTACATCCCGACAGGTTTATTCACAGTAAAAGATCCAGTTTATCCCAAAACCTATTTAAAAGTTATTGTGATGATCCTCTAATGAATTAAAAGATCAAAGTCAGGCTGTGATTCAGTATGTTTCAAATAGTTCTTGCAACATTAAGTTCTGTTATGCTAGGGCAGTCCCATGTAAAACAAATGATAATTAATGTAGAAATAGCAAGGGTTGTTTTCAGTGCATTGTGTTTCAAGTAAAGCTGCGAGTGGTATGCCAGGTAGAACCGTGCAAAAGTCCTACTTTCCACAGTTTAATTGTAACCCTAATCCTCTCAGATAAGATTAGGAGCATAACATTGTGCTTCCAACTCTCAGCCTTCACAGATGTTCTGTGGTTGATGGTATCAAAACATCTAGGAAGACAAGAAGGATCATATTCCTTGCCATCCAAATCCCATCCCAGATCATACATGAGGAAACTCAGTACAATTTTTGTCCAATGTCCAGATTCAAAACCAAAATATTTCCCGGATATTTCCAATGCCCTCTGTAACCCTACTACTTTTTCATTAATCCAAGAACTTCAGGGTTAGAGGTGTGAATAGTAGACCAATTTTGTTGGATCCAGGCGTCACCCCTTGAGGTGTAGGCAGACCAGTACCTCTTCAAGGGTCTCTGCCACCTCATCAAAGTGTTGACCCCAGAGTGCAGATATGGGCTGCTCCTCTCTAGCTGCTTTTATTAGCCTGGTGGGACAGGGATCCAATCCACAAGGTAAATGTTTATTTATTTAAGAAATTTATACAGCTGCCCATTTTATGAGAAGTGGCTCTGGATGGCATTCATTCATTTGTGAATTTTGTTCACGAGATTGCGGGGGGACTGCAGTGACCAGGACACTGAAGAGCAGCTTCAAGTGTCTTCGTTCAGTGCCACTGTAATTTTAAAAGATCCCTGAAAAAGGACTACCTTTTAATTCCATCTATGGTTCCTAGTTGATTTCCTTCTTCCACTCTGTATTCACTTCCAGTACTTCTAACTTTCTGCCAGCTCATTAATTGATTCAACTTCACTTCCTTATAAAAGAATGTGTGAAAAATTCTACTCTCGTTATTTGGCGGATTCAGATTATCATCCACAAATTCAGTTCATATGTCTGGATGGTCATATAATTGAATAGCAGACAGTGTTTACTATTGTCTTCTCTGTTTCAGTTCTTACATATGTAATTACATATTCATGTAGCTATATCACTAAATCCATGGAAGACGTGTCTAATATTCCAAGACTACAATGCTATTTTAAGACACTGAGACAAAATATGAAGAGAGTTGATAATTTTCAGATGGATTTTTTTTTCTCTAGACAAAATATTCAGTGGATTTTGGGGTTGAGGTGATTTTTGCTCTTTTTCCTTTTCCCCTCTATTCCAAAGTATAACATCACAAATACAATGGTTCTTCAATTAAGGATTGTTTTGGAAATATGAGCAATATGGAGGGAAACATGCTATGATTTACAACTGCTGCCATTCATAAACTGTGTTTATGCAACACAGTTTAACCAATTTAACCAGGTTGGATTGAACAGCTCAATTTACATGACAAGCTTTGTTAATTTCATCTTTGTTTAAAGTCTTGTTTCATGGTTTAGCATATTGTATGAACCCAATTTGTTTGGTTACGATTTAAAGTTCCTTCTTTTGTGAATTCAATAAATGTAAATTTATTCCGGTAACAAAGCCTAGCCCCTTCTAACGATGCTTATTGAAAGAGAGCATAAGACTGGGAAATTTCCTATCACTTTGTTAAAGACCTCACTTTGTACAATTAGATAATTGTATTTTAATCTCAGCTTTTTGGAAACAAAAACAAAAAGCCTGCTTCAAAATTCCAGTACTCCCTGACACCATCCTTTCCCTCAGGTTACTCGTTTCACACTGGATAATGTTTGGCAGGATGTGGAATTAAGAATACAATAAACAGAGACTGAATTTACAGATTTCAGAAGGACAACTTTACAATTAAAAAAACCCAATAACATAAAAGTAGCAAAACCAGTTCAACAAAGTTTGCAAATGATTACTTAGTTACCGAAATAGAAAGAGAACAAATTGAGAATTCATCTGGTAAAGGCAAATTTTCCCTCCTAGCTCAGTGGCATTTTCTATAAATTCTTTTTCAAGCCAAATTCTTTTAGTTCATTTTCTTTGTGTTTCCTAATCATCATACAACTCAAATCAAAGTTGAATTCTGGATAAATTTCTTCCTCCCAAGGATGGCACAATAAGCTACAGAGATTTCCTTCCAATTGACTATTAATTTTCAGTTCCCTTTATTTTCCTTCTTGTACAGTTCTAGTTTTTCAGAAAGTTCCTAACAAAACCACTTCATTCGTTCCTTAACAGTTTATTATCTATGCAGACTTCTGAGAAAACTCTTCATCAGTTATTAGATTTGATGCATTTCAACAATCCTACTGTATGCTTACATCAAATATTGCAATCCAAATATTGCTTTATCAAAGCTAAGCAAGGCAAAGATTACTACAATTCAGTTATCTTGATGGAACTATAGGGATAGGCAAAATAATAGCAGGGGACAGTGGAATTCCAGAAACACTTTGTGTCCTTTTTTCCAGTGGGAGCATCTAGGGAGCAACTTCATATGTCCTATCTGTCACATTTTTCGAAAATTTTAATTCCATAATACAGAGTTTTCCATCCTTGACAACTTTAGGATGTGTGGACTTCGCTTCTCAGAATCTGCGAAGTAGATGGGCAGTTTTCCAAATTTGATACTAAGTAAAAATTGGGTGTTGAAGTCCACCCATCTTAAAAGTTTGTTTTTTATATATATCAAATTTAGAAACCGTCCAGCTCCGTACTCTGTATTGCTGAGGTTGAGAAACATTGCCATGTTTCATTGTCATGATGTATGGGGTTATTTCTCTCCAGTGATTGGAAATAAAGCGTTGGAAGGTGTTGGTGAAACTGGAATTTATATAGGTGAAGGAAAGTTATTTTATATTTCCTTTAAACTTCAGAAAATTATAGATGTGTTTTAAAAACCATTTAAAGAAAGATGGGATGGCTTTTTAAAAATCAATATATAATTTGCTAATGGTTGATCATTCTAGTTATAGAAATCATTTTAATGCTTTATGACAAAATCTAAGATGGAATGAAAGATAAGTAGGTATGTAGAAGTTTCAAGAAACGTGACTAATGACTTAGAATGCTACTGCCCCAATTCTTCCATGTTTCAAATACGTGTAACCTAAAGGAATTGTCAGATATAATTCAACATCAAGGAGATTTCTTCCTCTGGCTCTGGGTTCCCTGCTTGCTGACTTTTCTTTTTCTTAATTCTCCCTTTTTGCTTATTATCTGTGTTGTTTAGAAATTTATAAACTCCCCCGATTATTAGTTTTAGGAAGAATTGAAAAATAGATGATTGAAATATCAACCTTACTGTGAAACCAAAGTAGGCGAAATCCTGATCTTAGCAATATATGAATCAACATTTGTATAATATCAAAACAATTTTTTACTTTTGTTTATACATACAATTAATCTTTTTTATTTTTAAAATATTATTCTACTTTCAAAACAGCTGTCTCTTGGAAGGGAAATTATGGAGACCTAAATAAACTTTTTTTTCACTGATTATGATTTTCTTCAAGTTTGTTAAAAAACTGAAATTCACCAGAGTACAATGATTTAAAAATACTGTTAAAAAACTGCATCTGCAAGGATTTCTGTGACATCCTTTGCTCACTTTACACATTACCTGGAATAAGTATCATTAACACAGGGCTGTCTGTTTTTGAGTATAAATATCAACGGGATTGAAGATCCCATGTTGAAATGCAAAGTACATTTTTCTAAACATTAGGTCTTTTAAACACAAAGGTATCCTGCTTCCTGAATAACTGTGCTAGGATTACAGTTTAGGAATAGCAGTTCTACCATAAATCATGAGATATTTATAGCTGTTCTGAAATATATATGTATATATATATATATATTCACATTTTATCATGAAAAATGCTACATTGTTACACACTAAATGATATCTGGAAATGTTCTTGTTCTTATCAAATCTGATGGTTCTTTAGATAGTAACCAGAGGATGTGAAACAGCAGAAATGATCTTGAGAAGAAATGGCTTGGGACAGCTTGGATTCCATGTCAACTTTGAAGGGATTGTGGCAGATGTGGAACCGTTTGGTTTTGCTTGGAAAGCAGGCCTGCGTCAGGGCAGTCGCCTCGTAGAGATCTGCAAAGTAGCTGTTGCAACACTCACTCATGAACAAATGATTGACCTATTGCGCACCTCTGTGACGGTCAAGGTGGTGATTATTCAGCCTCATGAGGATGGTTCGCCTAGAAGGTAAGACATTAGCGGGTGTATCCTTGAGCTTATGTATGAATTTGCCCTTTATATATAGGTTTTCCTTGCTGAGTTGATGACATTGGATCCAGGTAGTCTTCGACTTACGACCACAATTGAGCCCAAAATTTCTCTTATTAATTGAGACATTTGTTAAGTGAGTTTTGCGACCTTTCTTGCCTCAGTTGTTAAGTAAATCATTGCAGTTGATAAAGTTAGCAATCCAGTTGTTCAGTGAATATGGCTTCCTCGTTGACTTGGCTTGTCAAAAGGTTGCAAAATGATCGTATGACTTTGAGACACAGCAGTGGTCATAAATATGAACCAGTTTCCAAGCATCTGAATTGTAATTGCATGATCTTGGGGATGCTAGACAGATTGTAACTCTGAAAAGTGGTCATAAGCCACTTTTTTCAGTGCCATTGTAACTTTGAACAGTCACTAAATGAACTGTTGTAAGTCGAGGACTACATGTACTTTCTGTCTATAAGAGACTGAATTAGACATTTTTTGGTTAGCATGTAGCAATCTCCCTTTTTAAAAATTATTTTTTAATTAGAAAATATTTTGGAATAAATAGGAAAAATATTTTTCAAAAAAGAATAAAAGCAGGAAAAAGAAAATAAAGTGAAAGTAAAGTGAGAAAAGAGTAAAGAAATGAAAAAGAGAAATAGAAAAAGTAATGACTTTCAATTTGTTTTACAGTAGTTATAAATGCGTTCAAATTTTATCTTATGTCTCTAAAGTTACAACAGAACTCCCTTTTTCCCATCATCTATCCTTTCTAATTGTCAACCCCAAAAATCACACGTACACTTTTTTCATTTTCAGCAAAAAGTCCATGAATGGTTTCCAAAATGTTGTCATATTTGACACTATGTATTTAAAAATATAAGACGCAACCACCCGGGCCATACAAAGGCCCATATTATCCAACACATTTTTCTCTTAATTGTGTACTTAGATGTTTTTGAGAATCTCACAAGCTTTATTGGTGTTTCTCAGACTAGAGTTAAATTGTCATCTCTTACAACCTGTTACCTGGGTGAGCTGCACAGGACAACAGCCCTCGTCCTGCATTCTCCAGAGCACGATAATGGAGTGACATTGGACCTGAATCTAAAGATTAGAAGTAGCCATATAGAGCCTAACTAATTATTTGTTCTGGGCCATTTAGAAACCATTTAAATTAATAGTTATTACATAACTTGTAGAAAAAGATTTCAGAGAACAGTCATGTACTGTTTGAAGCTACTTGCTTTTGTCTGCTTGAAGTCTTCTGTCATTGGATGACCCCAATTTTAATCCTATGTATGTGGGCACAAAAACTGCCTCTCCATGCTCAGTGTAATTGAATTGACCCATACCTTGTTTCCCTTGCCCTCTTCCTTGAAGTATAAAGCCACAAACATTTCTTGCATAGGAAAAGCATTCCAATGGTGAACACTTTTTTTCAATCATTGAAATAACATATACAGACACACACAGACAAATGAAAAGCACATAAAACAAATTAAAACCATAATGTTTGAAAATACAAGAGTCAGATAAAATACCTAGCAGCTGTGGTATTAACAGTTTACGTTGTCAAGACTAAGCAGGAGGAGATTGACTTAACCACTTTCAAAAAAAAAATTAGCAAGGAAGGAGCATCCTAACTTTGCTCTACGGAACTGAGACTACCATCAAGAAAGCCCTTTTTCAATTAACAAATCCCCTGACATTCTAAGTAGTCGAGCTGAATGTTCAAGATAAGGAGCAAAGATAACAAGTACCTGAGCCATAAAGAGATTTATAGATCTTCACCAGCAATTTTAGCTGTACTCAGAAGGCTATTGGAAACCAATGCAGCACCTGCAAAACAGATGTTACTTGGCTAAAATGCTTCTTCTCTGCTCCTAAATTTTGAATTAGTTGCAGTTTTTGAATAATCATCAGAGACTGCCCCAAAGATAAGAATTTGTATAAGAATAAATGTCACTAGGGCATTTACACTTGTATCTGATGTAATAACTGAAGGTAGCAAAGGTTTTTATGGCTATAGCCATTATCTACTAGCCAGGCAGGAACTATAAATCAATCTCCCATATTATGGATCTGTTCCTTCAAAGAGATTGTGATCTTGTCAAGAGCCAGTGTTGAAACTAGATAAGTTTTTGGACAAACAGCCAGCCCATATTGTTGGAATTTAATCCATGCCTGTTTTATCTAATGCAGTTTCACAGACTTTACATATTGTGTTAGGACTCCCATGCACTGGTGCTTGTCCTGGGACTATGATGGCTGAGCCTATCTTACAGAAGACACAGTCCTCTGTCTTGGGACTCAAAAGAACCCAAGATGGTTCCCAAGATGGTGTCTCATTCTTTCCCCACTGAGTTCTGCTATGATCTTGATAGCTTCAAGCAAATATTAGTGGTTTTATCTGTAAACAGGTCAGATAAGGAAACCTTTTTTCTGAGAGGCCATCTGGAATCAATCTCATCCAGTGCTGTTTACTAATTCTGTATTCCAGAGATTAACCAGATTCATAGTGGTATATTCCACACGATCTGTAGCAATTTCTATTGTGTAAGCTTTGGAAATTCTGTAGATACTTCCATGAGCACCTGCTGGAAATCAGTAGCTGATTATCTTCCAATTCAGTGGCGATTGGAATAGCTTTAAGGAATTTCACAGTGATTAGAAAGTGAGCTGATTATGAAAGAGAACTAATAGCAATATCCTCCAGTTCCAGTTCCTGAACAAGGAAGGAAGGAAGGAAGGAAGGAAGGAAGGAAGGAAGGAAGGAAGGAAGGAAGGAAGGAAGGAAGGAAGGA
>JANHFL010004148.1:60894-98129 GCA_032468155.1 Oxyrhabdium leporinum
GTATAGATCTATTTCGGGCTTTTTTGCCCTCATCAGCCAGACATACTCTTATGGGATTTGAACCCGGGTTGCCTGCAGTGCAGGCTGTTATCTTAACCACTAAGCCACGGGTTCTTCTCCCTTTTCATCAGCAACATATATATATATATATATATTTACTGATATATATATATAATATGATATATAATCATATATATACTTACTTTTAGTTTAGCCTATCATCTTGAGAGATCCAAATATTACCCCACATAACTACTAACTATAGTTGATCATGTTTTGAGATACGACAAGACTGGCTAGGTGCCCAAAATTATGGTGAACTTATTTGTCAAAAAATGGAAAAATGTTGCTCTTAGAAACTATTATAAAATATAATAAATTGTACTGCTAGTGATTTATTGGAAATATTCAGAAGTTGCTTATACACTAGATTCAGGAGATGATCTCCAGACAGAAAGACCATTAAATTGAGGCATGGTTTACCAGCTAGTGTCATGACAAAGTCTGTCAATAGTCAAGATTCATAATGATATATAACATTTACTGGATAGTTTGCATATTTCTGATCTTACAATTTGTCAATTTCCCTGTCTCTGATTATATTTATATAAATGCTAATCTTTCAATTGAAGATTAAAAAATAAGGAAGCTAATAACAGCCATTAAGAAAGATACTAGCATAGAATCACTGGAGTATGAGCATCACCAATATTTTGTGTTGGCAGCCTATTTACTATGTATTTGGGACTTTTCCTTTTCCTTTTCTTCCTTTTAAACCCTTGATATAGCCTGTTGATACAATCATAAGGTAAATCCAGAAAATTGCCTTTTCATATTGCACCTCTATTGAAAATTATGTGGTAAAATGAGCTGAGAGTCAGTGACTGTCCCACAGTTAGTTTTTCATGACTAAGGTGGACTAGAACTCACAGTTTTGAGATTTCTAGGCCAACACCTTAACCACTACACCTAACTGAATTTGGCAACATTTTTGCCTTTTTTTTTTTCTTTACCAGATCATAAGTTTAAGGGCATAATGTTCTAAAAATAGAACAAAATAAAATCTAGAATTTCTTTTTTAAAACTACCAAGTAGATAATAAAAGCTAGGGAGATATGGTTAAAAGTAAACTTTGTTTAGCTTGGTGGGCCTCAAGTTCTTCTGAAACAACATATTTTATTTCTATTTCATCACAGGATTTTTAAATACCATGGAGATGACTACTATAGACTGACTAAGTAAAGAATGCTTTGATAGCAAAAACAAAATGGAAAGCAATTATTTCAAAGTCATATGGCCCATTCTACTTTAATAAGACAATTAACTCTGTTTAAGAGTTGTTCAATTAACTCATGGTTGAATTCTTTAGTGGGCCTTTAATAGGAGGGCATATACCTACTGCATCTTTTTCTGCTAAGTGACATGGTTTAAAACTCTCTATAAGCCATTATAAAGGGGGCTGAGCCAGTACAATCCCCCTCAGTAATTCACACAATAGTTAAACACAAAGGAAGATTCAAATGCTTTTGTGGCTTTGTGTCCTCATTTATTGCAGAACATTACTTTGATTTCATAAGATTTTAAAAAGTTTAGCTTCCCTACTCATTAATAGGTAAATAGGGGGATTATAATTAGGCAGCCTATTTAGATTAATATTTCTTTCTCACTACTACAGCATTAGTGGTGTAGGTTTTCAAAAAGCTTGAAAGTTAGATATACTGCGACTGAGTTTCCATAATCATGTAGATTTGAATCTCCTTATTAGCTTTTGTAATGGGTGTCTGCAGCTGGAAAAAGTTAGGAGGGCAAATAATGAAATGTTCATAAATTATAAATGCTTATATACTTGCATTAGACAGGGAGATGCAATTACAAAATACAAACAGTATTTGCATGATGATAGCACATGTATGCCAGCATTGGGCATTGCTGGATTCTCCTGTCTACTGTCATCAAACTAAGAAGCCTGGTAAAACCTATTATGTTCTTGTAATATTTGACGAACAGTAGCAATAGCAAGGATGTAAACATTTAAAAGGCATATAGCATATTGCTTGAGCTCAAGATGGCTGTTTCAAAGACTTTCTCTGACTGCCTGAGGAATATAGGTAACCACTTTGTTATCTAGACCCTGTGTACCTGAATACCTGAATATATATAAGCGCTGAAATCTACTTTAGCTACTATTAGAAACTCAAGTAGCATCAAATGTCATTTTAAAAGAATGGATTGTTTGCTTATACTAATACTTTGGTAACTTCCTGGGTGGATTTTAATGTATTGTATATGGAAATTTCCTTAACAATAACTTAGAATCTTCTTATGTCTTTTAATAGACAGTAATTGCCAATATATTTAATATACAATGCAAAGAACAAATTTGGCATAGTAGTTAAGGCACCAGGCTAGAAACCAGGAAACTGTGAGTTCTAGTGCTCCCATAAGCATGAAAACTGACTGGGTGACTTGTGTCAGTTACTCTTTCTCAGCCCAACTGACCTCATAGGTTTTATTGTGGGGAAAATAGGAGGAGGAAGGTGTGTGCTCCATCTTGAAATAATTTTTAAAAAGATGAAAGCAAAATAAGAATAATTAAATAAAATTAAAAAGTATACCTATTTTGAAAGAATTACAAAACATTGATGGCACTTTACATCTAGCTCAAATAATATGTCCTAGTTTTTACCTAAATGGCTAGGAACACAAATGCCTTAAGCAGAATCTTATTCCATGTAAAACAGTCTTTAAGGTATCTTGCTAAGATTATATTTCTTTATTTGAAACGTATCTGTTAATAATGTGATGACTTACAGATCAACCATACAAATATCCAAATAAGTTCACCTGAATATTATACTTTTCTTTCTTTCTTTCTTTCTCTATGCACACACATACACACATAGAAAAAAAACTAAACATAAACATATCAATAAGCTATCAATTGTAATTGCTATCAATTTCTATGTTTTATCAATGCATTCATAAAACAATAGATATTTGATTTCATAATACAATCTTGAAACTCCATTTTCAAAATATATAAATACATATGTGTGCTCTGAAACAGTAGCTTAACCACAAAAGATATAAAAGAAGTGTGATTACTATAGAACTGGGAAAACAGGCTGGGGTCTCTTCTTGAAAACATTGGAGGCTAAATTTATTCTGTCAGGGTAGTGATTTAAGAGCTGACCAGCTGATGCAATAATGTAATGATGGAAATGAGTCAGCAAGGTTTTTGGCTGTTATCCCTTTAAGAACCTGTATAAATAAGAAGAGACTCTGTTAGGGCATCTCTCTCACACTGTGTGTTCTTCCCTGCTGTAATTGCTGCTTATTTGACCTCTGCCTATACTACATGTATGTATAGTATATATTCTTTTGTAGATAAAACCACTATTTATTACAAACCTCTGTTTGCTGTTATTGCTCCTGGGTTGTCTCACAAAGCTATGCACACTCTGACAATTTGTTCTTGTAAATCATGAGTGTCTGAATTCGTTTTGTATGGTGATGCCTATCTAGTCCAAAATTTTACATATTTTTACATTTAATAAAGCTGAATATGTTCTATATTCACAGGTGTTGGGTAAGATTTGGCTTGAGTTACTGTTACTAGGTTGCCTTACAATACACCAGACCTGACTTCGTTGAGCAATGTAATTTAGATAACACATTTTGTACAAAAATGATAAATTGGGTTCAGCTTTTCCCCCCAGTATCGTTATTGCATTGGTGGGATTTTCCCTCCGCCATGGGAATCTTCCTGTCTAGTCATAGGAGACAAGTTTTGCATAAAACACATTCTAGACACCGATTAATGAAGAGTTTTGCCTTATGGCAAGGATTAAATTAGATATCATTCTGTCTCCTACAACCTATTATGAAATCAATTTATGATTACACTGCATCTTTTTACCTGCAAAAGTCTTTGAATATTCCATGGAAGGATTGCTATTTTGTATCAGTAATTATAATTACTTTTTCATGGCATTAATGTGAAAACTTTTAATTTGGATTTAAAGATATGATTAAAGTACTTCTGCATAATTTTATGATCTCAAATCGTTGATCATAAATGTGATGTGATTTCATTTATCCTCAGTCACATATACACAATTTGTGTAAGTCATGAACTAAAGAACATGTTCCTGTTTTTTTGAATGCCATTGTAACCCCAGTCACTAAATGAATAGTTGTAAGTTAACTACCGGTACCTGTAGTAACTAGAAAGAAGACATTCTCAGACATAGTATTCTCTGTCTAATAGCTTTCCAGGAACTCTCATATGATACAAACATTGACGTTTTTCTAGTGCTAGAAAAAAATACTTAACCAGTCTTGTATTGTTTTATTTCTGTAATGTCAGTACCAACTCTTGCAGTTCTTTTCTGTGTTTCAGTTTTTACTATTTTTTATTATTTTAATTTTTGAGATAGATATGTGTCTAATCCAATAGATAAGAAAGTAGTATTTTTATACTACTACTTACTGAAATCAAAACAACAAGAATTCAGCTTTGGTTGGAATATGAAATAAATTACATGACATATTGTTGATTTTTAAAGATTTTATGGAGGTGTGTGTGTGTATTGTGTGTGTGTGTGTCCTTTTAAGATAAACAAAAGCCAATATTTTTCCTGTTTCAGATTTCCTCCAGTAGTACTACATCCAATATTTTATTGTATGCATTTCCTTCCTTCTCTAGTGGGTCACATCATTCTGGAAGTCCTTCAACACATGGTCCTAAAAGCATTGGATCATTAGATACCTCCAAAGTATATATTGTCTCACAAAATTGTGCTCAACCAATCTCTGGATCCATGGCAAAATGTTACCCTCGACAAGGAGCTATAAACAAATATGTTATTGGCTGGAAAAAGTCAGAAGGTAGTCCCACACCTGAGGAATCTGAAATTTCTGAATGCCAAGAGTAAGAATCTTTTTATTCATACGTGGGGGAGGGAAGTTGGAATTTGAGAAGGGAGGAGGACATGGAAGGGAAAAAGAAAAAAGAAAAGGCAAATTACATAATGTTGATTCCCTAAGGATTAAAAGTAGATAAGGGTTCTGTACAAATAGAGCCTCTCGCTTCTCCTTTTAGGTATGTTCAGATAAAGTTTCTATTGAACAATTTGTCTAGTTTATACAGGAATTTAAGTGAATCTTAAACTTATAATCTATTACTCCATATTATTCCTGTTCATTACATTTATACAAACAAACACACACATGCACATACACACACTGAAGAAAACCTGTGCAACAATATGTTGACAAAATAGGTGCAGTGCTGAAAACAATTCATCTGACAGTACTCATATTTCATGGACTTAAAGCTGAATTAGCATTCAACTTGTATCAGCTTTACTATATTAACAACTCCATTAATCATTTCTTTCCTTTCTGTGTGAAATCTTTTGAAAAATTTCTCTCTCAATCATATTTTCTTAGAGCTAACTGTTCCCAGCTTCTTCAAGCTCTGGTTATAAGCCTTAGTTACTGGTCCTCTGATTTTCTTGCTTGCTATTTTCTGAATCTATTGTAATTTCTCTGGATTTTTCTTAAAGTGTGCTTCCAGAACCAGACACTTTAAGCATTTGTGGTGGGCATTCATTTGGTAATGTTAGTTACTCCTGCTGAAGCAACCTTGAATTGGATTTATTTTTTTACAGCAGCATCACATTGCTGACTCCTATTGTTTTCAGTTAACTACTCTTCCAAGTTCAAATCAATAAGGCAAAAATCATTGAAGAATAGAGGATTCCTAACCCTAACCCTAACCCTGATCCTTGGGGCAGCCCACTTGATGCTTCTTTCAAATGAAATGTAGACCTTTTAAATACTTCAAATTTGAAGTAGTTTTGACAGTGTTTTTATTATCTTCAAGTTTCAATCCTGCCTCTTTTTCCTCCTCATAGAAAACATTTTTGTTGCTCTGTACCAAAATAGGTGCTGATTACCCCTGTCTGTTGTTTCTTGTCCTCTTTACTGAGTGAAAGTGAAAGTATGTTGGCTTGCAAGATAATGTTCAGATTAGAGCCCTAACTTGCATAAAATAATGTGATCATACTTGGATTAAAACGGCTTTGGTTACATCTGTGGAATGTAACCGCAAATAGTATTGCCCTTATAGTTTCAAAATACAGAGTTTACTTATGGACTTTCTGTGTAATTTGTTGAACATTATGTTTGGCAGAATTCTGATCAAAAGTATACAAGAGATATCCGTGATTAATATTTGAGAAATATATACCTTTAAGGCAGGTGATGTGTAGACTGTAGTTTTCCTGTTCGACAGGCTATTGAGAAATGTATCAATGTGAGAAATATATAGGTACATTTATATGTGTTCGATAAAGTGAATAGTCCTACATTATAGAACATTGTGTACAAGTACAGAATTGAATGTTGCTTGCTGAATGTGATGAGTGATATGTAATTAAAAAATAGAATTCTTAGCAGATGCTTCATATTGGTAGGAGTATAGTCAAGAATGTTTGTTTTCTCCTTGGTTTTTTTAAATTTCCATATGGATAAACGTATAAAGAATGCTTGTGGTGATGTTAGAGGTGTGATGGCTGGGAATATGAATGTATCTGTACTTTTGGTGTGGAGAGGATATGATGTTCCTGGCTGAGAACCTGAATTATTTGCAGGGAATGTTAGATTAACTGTATGAAAGAAGGAATATGGAGCTGAAAATGAATCTATTGACGTTAATAGAAATTGTGTTTGCTGGGAAAGATGGGATTAAAAATTGCAAGTTAGGGATACATGGGAAACAATTAGATTAAGTAGATTAATACTTTGTGCACTGTACTTTGGTTTATTACAAGATAAGGAAATGATGACGTACAAGTGCTAATAAAAATGTAGTGAATAGTATGCTACTATTAATAATAGTTTACTCAAACCTTGTCAATGAATGAATGAATGACCAAAGAAAATAATTAGTGCTGTTTATATGGATGTCCTTCTGCCCCTTTTAAAAATGCCTATAAATTGGGTGTATCAGGAAAAAGCATAAATATTGCATGTTCAGGAATTAAAATCAGAAGGCAAATATGTATTAAAGTCTAAAAGTCTTCAGTCACTTCATATCTTCATATATTTTTTAAAGATTCATGTCTTCCTGAAAGATCTGCAAGATTTTGGTTTTGGAATGTATCTCCACATCTTGGCTTTAGAGACAGGACCTTCATCAATAAGACTTTTTATTTGATCTTCTACTTACTTTAAGCCAAATGCTCTTTGCAAAATCTTTCATTTGAATTTCTGAATAGGAATGGATGTTTTTAATCCAGGTGCAGTTCTTCCACCTTCTCTTCTGCTCCTTTTGAACAAATTACATCCTTTAGCTGCAGTCTTGAAGCCCCATGTCTCCATTGTGCCTTATTAAACAAATATTTGCCATTAGAGTTTAGGCTTGTTTATTTCCTCCACTCTGAACAAGATTGCATAGACAATGAAAGGCAGAGATTTTATGAGCTTTTGCTTTTTCAGATTTGTCTTCCAGGGATTTCAGAGATCTATTTCACAAACACTTTCACTTTCTACAGTGCAAAAACTCTTTCTCTGAGGTCCTTATATTTTCCTTCATTCTTAGCCCCCAACCCGCAATGCAAGATGCAAACTGTCTTGTTCTAACAGTCCATGATACGGATATGTCAGAGCATGATTCAAGAAACCTAATTGCTTCTATTGATATTTGCATACCCCATTTTTTAGCACACAGTACTCTTCCTGGAAAGCTCATTATAATCATGATCGCTATAAAGAGCAAACAAAGGAGAGGGCAATAAGAGCACAATAAGTTCCAGCTTGTTTTTATTCTACTAAATCTTAGGCTTATACAATTAGGAAATTTATTTATTTAACAAATTTATGTAGCAATCCAGCTAATACATATGTGACCGCCAAGCAGCTTACAGAATTTTAAAAATCTATTGTATAATAAAAAACAATTGAAAAAAATCCCTATTTCAACCCACCCACCCCCCAATGGCAGCAATAACACAATCAAATCAGCCACTTGATCAGGTCTATTGCCATTCGTGTTCCCCAGGCCCACCCACTAAAACACCTCACATTTTTTAGGGTCTTTTGGAAAAGCAACAGGTTGGGGGCTCAACCCTACATCAGGGGGATACAGTTAAACATCATGTCTATGGAGATTCTCAGTCATCCAGGTCATGGTTGTCCCAAAGTTGCTTTTTCAAGAGGCAACTGGACTTTCTGGTTTTTCTTTGAAGAGGTTTCACTTCTCATCCAAGAAGCTTCTTTAGCTCTGAGCTGAAGAATGTTTCTAATTGTAGAAGTATGTTTACCTCTGATAAGTGTGTAGTCACTGATTTTGTTGGATTTGATAACTATTGGTCTTACATATATTATTGAAATACTTGGGGATTTTCAGTCTGCATTATTTTAATATGTAATTTAACAGTGTCTTTATGAAAATAAGATACTTTGTGTAATTGTTACACTGAACAGTTTTGTCAGATTTCTGGTAATAATAAAACCTTTTGTCTTTGTAATTGAACCAATTATAATTTCACACATTATCCCTGGAACTTAACTAATAATGTAAATAACATTCTTGGGGATAAGTGAGCTTTGTTCTTTATTTTGATCTTGGATTTTAATTAAAATGTATTTGACAATATATTGAAAGGAATAAAGTGTGTTTTATCTTTTAGGTGTTCTCTGAAATGTCAGATGGAATCCTAGAGCTAAATTCAATTGGCAATGGCTTCCATTAACACAAAAAGGGGAAAGATTACCTCTGCATTCTTTAATACTCATTTTCCCCCCAAATGTACTTTTGGGTGTTGGGGAAATTATGGCGCCAAGAGCGAGAAGAAAGAAGTATCATTGCGTCAGCAGATACCTGCTTGCATGATACAGTTTTATGCCCCAGTATTTTAAGGAATTATTTCTTCATTGAACATTTCAAGACTGGAAATGTTTCTTCAGATAACTGTTAATATCTATTTTGATCATGATTGCTCATTATTAATTTTAGTTTTCTGGGTTTAGTTTAAATGTTTTACAAATTAAAATTTCTAGATGTAATAGGACTAGAATAGAATTAAGCACACGCACACACACATTATGTATGTGTATATATGTGTGTGTGACATCAAGAGGAATAATTATAAAGATATTTAGATAGGGACGCATTATTCGCTAACTAAAAAAAAACTTGTCTCTGTGGGATGTATAATTATGTTGATGGCCTTTCTTCAAGTCAGTTTCAAGCTTCTGCCAGGAGTATAGTTTCTGAAGGCCAGCAAGCTCTATCAAAAGAAGAATTTCTGAAGTTGATGATGCAGAATAATATCTCTGCAGAGGATGGAAGAAGAAAGGTTAGCTATTTTTAAATATATATATATACATTTACTTCTTAGAGGCCATTATGCCCCAAATCCACAGACATTGCTAAGGGTTTAAAAATGTTAGCAATGAGAAAGGAAAAGAGAATAATTGTGAGAAGTAGGATTGTACAATGCTTTCAGAAGAAATGTTTTGTAAAACCTAGTGTATAGATGGGGAATCCCTTCTCGAAGCATTCAAGTGCTCCATTGTCCAGAAAGCTTGTTCATAACTGCTTTTAAGGCTTGTCCCCAGTTCCACAGGTAACATTGTCTTCAAAGCTATGCATAATTAGCTAAATAAGAAATGCATTATATATATATTATTACTTGTTTATTTAAGAACACATAATTGTATAGTAAATTAGAAAAATTCAACATTTATATCACATTTGGAAAGCTGTACTTAAAATCAGTTTTGCTTTACATTATAGTAAAAAAATAGTAATCACAGCTTGCATTCCAAATAGTCATGCATTCTGGATTACTAAAGACATTTTCCCCTCCCAGAGTTGATTCAGATTTGTGAAATGAGAATACAATTCTTAAACACATATGCAGCTTAGTTTACCCTCGCTATAGAAACAGGTCTCCCTTAGCATTCAAATTTTGTGAATGTAAAACAATGTATATCAATAGGTGGCAAAAAGGAATTTATATTCACACAGTAAAGTGTCTTTCACTTACCAGGAGAGAAGGTGTAACCTTAAAGAATAAATCTAATTATGTTAGCTTCCCAAGCATCTGAAATCCCTAGGGAAAGAAAGTCCTGCTTCTCTGTGCTAAGGTTTATAGACTGACACTTGGTGTGACATGGAGATAGACCTTCTCAGCAGTGGCATCTACCCTAGATAATAGCTTCCACTTTGCAACATGCTAGTGTGATATATTTTATAGACTCTTTAAAATATTGACTTTCTTATATTGACTTTCCTCAGACATGAACTCTATTCATTTATTGTTCGGTTCATTAACTTCACAGAGTTTCACCCTGAAATGTTTTTGCAACTTAACTTAATGCTTTGCATCATTTTATAAAGAGAAATGTTACATAAATACATAAAATAATGGTAAATATCTTCTATTTTCCAAAAGGGAGGTTAAGATCCAAGTTGCTGATTTTTAAAAAATAAATATAAATATTTTCAGGAAGTAGAAATAAATTTGTTTTATTCTGTATTATTATAGGGTTAGGGTTAGACTGGATTTCATGTAGAATTAATTGTATTGATTCAGTATTAAAACTCAGTCTTACTCATTTCATGAAAACATAATTATTTAGCAGTTAGCTGCATGTTGTATTCAACCATTTGGAGCTAAATTTCTACTTTCCAATAATTCATGATGGGACAAGCTTTGTATATCAGGAGAAAATTGCATGACCTTTGTCATAATGATACACTCTAGTTTCTGATGCTAATAAAGCAGTATTGAGCAGGCTATCTTTAGAATAAGATTTATTTTTGTGTAAACTAAAAATCTCATCATCTTCATGATAATTGTTCAAGTCTGGTTACTAATTTATTCTCCTAAAATGTTTAGTTTTCATTTTATGGCAACCTATCTCCAAGGAGGATACTGTACCGTACTCTTTCTGATGAGAGCATATGTAGCAATCGGAGAGGATCTTCCTACGCTAGTTCACGGAGTTCAATGCTAGACCAAGCACTGCCAAATGATATTTTGTTTAGCACTACGCCACCTTACCACAGCACCCTACCTTCTAGAACAAGTTTAAACAATGGTGTTGGAAATCTGCGACGTAAGTTGTGCGTGTTCGTATGTGTGATACATCTGCTGATTTTCTATTTGATTTTAAGTTGGCAACATATCCTCTAAATCAGGAGTGTCAAACTCGATTTCATTGAGGGCCACATCAGGGTTGTGTTTGACCTTGGAAGGCTGGGTGGGCGTGGTGAGGGTGGGCATGGCCAGCTCAACGTCACTCGTGTCAGGGGCGCCTGTGGTGGCCCGAGTGCTTTATCAGCGAAAATGGGCTCCCGAGCACTGTTTTCAGCTGCAATGGCCTCCAGCAACCCTCTGCCAGTGAAAATGGAGCTCGGGAGGGCCCTACGGGCTGGTCCTTTCTGTTTTCAGGTTGGTCCTGTGGGCCAGATCTAAGCACCCCATGGGCTGGATCCAGCCCGCAAGCCTTAAATATGTCACCCCTGCTCTAAATGAAACATTAAAAATTGCTTTACATTGATAGGAGTAGTTGATTCACCTAGCCAGGATTGTCTGGAGGTGGGGTGGAAAAGTCAAGATGGCAGGCATGAATTGCACAATCAAGTCTTTACCCTTTTAATTACAGGGTCATGCCTGTCATCTTTATATTTTCTTCCCCCACAATTCCTTTGCATTAACTGAAAGTAGCTGCCCAGAGTTTCAGTTGAAGACATCAGACTAGAAACCTGGAGGTTGTAAGTTCTAGTCCTGCTTTACACATGAGAGCTAGCTGGGTGACCTTGGGCTAATCATTTTCTCTCAGCCCAACTCACCTAATAATGTGGTTGTTATGGGGAAAATAGGAAGGATTATTAGGTATGTTCGCCATCTTGAGTTATTTCTAAAAATAATAAAGGTGGAAAATAAATGTTAAAATCTGAACTGTAGCTATAAAAGATGTGAAACTCTACTGAACTACAGTTGTTCCTTATAATATTTTTTAGACTACTGTAGAGATTCACAAACGTTGGGTATAGTCTCTAGATTCCTCTATAGGCAGTTGCTAATTTATAATTTTTAACCATGTTTCTTTGTATATAAAATACTATAAATTGCTTCTTCAGTTACACAAACTGAATTTAAATGAATTTTAAATTAAACTTTTTGTATATATGTGTGTGCTTTTGAGTTATTGACTCCTGGGGAATCCCTGGAATTTTCTTGGCAACATTTTTGGAAGTAACTTGCCATTGCCTCCTTCTCAGGTCTGAGAGCGAGTGACTGGCTCAAGTCTCCCAGTTGGCTTCATGCCTAAGGGAGGGACTAAAATTCATTGTCTATCATTTTCTTGCCTGGTGCCTTAACAACTACACCAAACTGGGTCAATAAATTAAACTTTTTCAATTAAATTCTTTTTTTATGCTGTGGGCCTCAACTCAAAATAGTATATGCAGCCAAGCTTTAGATTATTGTAAATGACATAAATTGTTTGTATGCATTTATAGTCTTGGGAGCAGGCTTCATCTACTAGTAGCACAAATTCCATGGGTGTATTCTGCTGGTATGGGAAGCTTTTTTACCATTTCTCAATCTCAGTTGCATTCACTGTTTGTTAAGGAGAGCTAGGAATAAAATGAACTGTTCAGAATTTGAACAAACCTGAAGGAAACACTTGTGGTCTCTAGGCATTATTTGAAAGATTATTAGGGTATGAAAATTAGATGATTTTCTTCAGTCAGTTGAAAATGTACAGCAGAAGGAAATGAAAAGATTTGACAAGAAGTAGTGGGTTGGATGATAAATACATGGCATTCATTATATGAGCTGTCGTATTTAGTTTTACCAGGGGTATTGAAAATCTCTGACAAATTCAGGTGCAGATAACAATTGCCAGGTCAACCAGCTCAAAAACATCTGTGTAAAATATAATTGAATAAACTTGCAATGAAGCACAGGAATTACAAGTGAACTCTGGTGCAAATTCTGAGATTAATAAAGCCTTTTTTCTGTACTCACTCTGGCCAATGAAGAATAAAGTGAGACTATTCATATAACTTGAAAACTATGCTTATATTGCATCTTCATCCTATACTTTCAGGAAAACAAGTAGCTGTTTGAATTCTACAAAATAGTCATCCCAACTCTTAATGGGCCCATATGTAGCAGTTGCCCGGTGCTCATATATTTCAGTGTTTTCTTTTCTAACGTATTATCTTAAAGCCCACTTTTATTTTTCATGTAGATGAACTGTGGTTCTCAGATGGATCTTTATCTGACAAATCAAGATTCAATGATCCTGGCTTAATGCCCCTTCCAGATACAGCAACAGGATTAGACTGGTGTCATTTAGTTGATGCTGCACAAGCATTTGAAGGTAATGTGCGATCAATGTACCTGTTGTTAAATTATCACAAATTAAGATGCAACCCTTCTGTTACTGCCAGAGGCAGTAGAACTCAAAAACATTTGATAATTTGCAATTTCGTGCATGTTCTCCTAACCCATCTGTTTTCCATTTCTAAATCTGTAATTCCACGTTGATAAGTGGATTGACAAGTGGTTTCATGGTCTGTCACAGGGGTGTCAAACTCAATTTCATTGAGGGCTGCATCAGGGTTGTGTTTGACCTCGGGGGCCCAGGTGGGCGTGGCCATCGCGACATCACTTGTATTGGCACCTGTGTTGGCCCAAGCGCTCTGCCCAAAAAAATGGACTCCTGAGCTCCATTTTCAGCTGTGACGGCCCTCTACAACCTTCTGCCAGTGAAAACGGAACTCGGGAAGGCCGAGCTCTGTTTTTGGTGGCAGAGGCATCGCGGGTCAGTTCTTCGCTGTTTCTAGGGTAGCCCTGCGGGCCAAATCTAAGCACCCCACAGGCTGGATCCACCCCACGGGCCTTCAGTTTGACACCCCTGGTCTCAGATTGCTGTTAGGTGCAGTGGACTTAAGACAAATTATACAGCTACAAGACTATAAAATATCCTTCATGAAAAGCTAATACTGATCTTTTTTTTTCATATTTACATGGCCACCTGTCTCATAGTCAAATTTAAAAACAACACCTACAAATTGTTTTTGTAGGTAAAGATTTTTCTAAAGTCGTTTTTCCAAACATAGTTTCTGTTGTGTCACAATAAAGCTAATAAACAGGTAGCAGGACAGAAATGATGATAGCTAGATAATAGCTAAAGAGAGGAAGATTGTTGCAGAATCTCAATAGTTACATGATTGCAGTTTGTGCTCATTTATAATGGTCACCAGAATTCTGTGGTTATGTGATCATCGTTTGTGAGTTTCACATCCAGCTTCTGATAGAAATAATGGAGAACCTGGCGCTAAAATCAAGTCATGAACGCATGATTGACTCACTTAACAAATTGCAGGTGATTTGCTTAAGGAACTAACATTTTCAATCTGGCATGGTGAGGTGATCTTTCACTTAACCACATCCCTTAGTGACAGAGTTGCTGGTCCCAATTATTAAGAGATGACTACCTGTAGTTTTCTGACTCTTGGTTTTATACATACATACATGCACACACACATACATACACACTTACTTGAAAATCCTCTTAATACGGTTCCTTTAAATCTTTTAAAATGTTTGTCTTTCGGTTACAAAGGCCTTAGTTAGAAGGATATAACACATTATATTGAAAGACATAAGCAATATGAAACATGTTGGTTAGAAAGGGTGCTACTAGGGTCTTTTAAACTAGAAAATGTCAAGACTCCTGACATTTTGCTACTACAAAATAAAACAGCTCTCCTACTTTTTCTTCTAATGTATCATTAATTAAACTTTGTAAGGTAACTAAAAGATAAAAATGCTTAAAAAAACCCTCTTCCCTAAAAAATAAAATAAAGCATAGACATACTATAAAGAGGTGGTTTTTATCTTGTCCCTGAACCCATCTCAATATCTTACACGTTGTGTCTTGAAATGTTGCCAACTTCATTCAGAATATAGCTCTGTAGTCTTCCAGATGCCTGCAGTAGTTTCAATGAATTGTCTTGACTGGACATGGTGGATTACATTCACAGTTGTATGAATAGAAGGATGTTTGTGCAATGGGTTTCTTGCTCGCTTTTCATGGTAAGATAATGCACCCTCTAAAAAGCCTCTCCTGAAATTTGCAAATTCCTGAGTAGTACGTGCTATGGGTATAAATAGATTCAGTACATATACTGGATATGTGTGTATGTGTGTGTACACACAGAGAGACAGTGGTTTATCTTTCATTGTCATTTAAAATGAAAAAGAAGGGAGACCAAGCTTCAGATTTGGATTTAGGCATTTGCTTTTGCCTAAATTCCAATAGATCTTACATAAAATAGAAAATGAATTTAATGAAAAACTGCATATCCTAGTGAACTTCATAAACTTAATGAGACCTTGAAATTTGATTTCTCCTTTTTGCTTAGACATTTTAACCAGAGTAGCACATTCATTTTCAATTTAGACATAAAACAGGCAGTGATTTTTATAAGCAAAGAAAATACATCTATGATGCTATAATTTACTTTTAAGAAACAAGTATATTGTTGATATTAAGTTTTTCTGGTTGCTTTAGACAGATGTATAAGTCATGTAGCTGTTATATATTAAGACTATTATAGTATAACAAAATGAATAGCATCATACCATGAAAATTAAAGAATTCTGTTTATATTCAGTTTCTGGGATGCTAGACGGAACTAACTACAAATATCACACAGATCATCTCTCTTTAATGGTGAATTATATTCATATAACTCTTTTCCAAAGTAGTTTCAAACAGTACCCCTTCTATTCACAACACACAGCCCCCTTTCCTCCTTTTTAGCCTTTTCTTTTTTGGGTGTCTTTCATAGCAGTTGTTTTGCTGTATTAAAAATTAATATTCTACAAACATAACCTTATGTAATTATAGCTCACAGTAATAATTATTCAGCCAAAGTCTATAGCAATTTTGTCCCAAAACTAAGGCTAAATACATAAAGCAAATGGAGAATGAAGAATAAATCAAAAGAATAGATCAAAAGTCAATGTTTGCATCTTGCTATAAAGAGATGGAGAGTAACCAAAATATCCAAGTAAACATTGCTTTGTGCACTGTCTTTTCTATCAGTTCTCAACATGTACCAATAAACTGTAGATTGAAAGATTAAAATAATGTACTTAAATATATTTAGTAGAATCAAAATCATTAAAATAAGCATGAGAAAAGAATATGCTGTATGTTTCTGGGTTTCATTATTTTAGGACGTAGATGTGCAAGGCATTTTCTCTTTTCTCACTCTTTCTTTCAGAGTGAATGTTTACTTTTGAATGTACTTGTGTTTTATTACAAATTTGGCTTGTAAAACAAAAAAGAAAACTAATTGCTGTTTTTTATTTTAAAAGTCCAGCTCTACTTACAATTCAAAAAACCAGACTAACTCACAAACCTATTTAGTAAACTTTACTGCTCTTTCTCTAATATTGCTTAACTAATAAATATATGTGAAAAAGAAAAGTATTACTGTTTTTGTTCCATGTTTTATTTCATATATTTTGCAACTACAGTAGAACCTTTGGTCACAAACGCTTCTGGCCACGACCAAATCGGGTTCCGACCAAAAAATTCACAAAATGTTTGTATCGGGTTACGAACACATACTCGGGTGGCGATCAAACATGATCCCTGACCCAGAGATTCCTGAAGACGAAACATTAGAAGACAAAGAAATCGCCAAAGTTATGGAACAAATTATGGTCGTGACCAGAGGTTCTACTGTACTTTGTTTTAACTACTAGAATTGTCAGCATCCAGATCTATAGATGAGAACATGACAATGCTAGATTGATGATGAAAAATATTGAATTAGGATTTTTTAAAGAAATCCTACAGTAAAGTTTACACAACATGACCCTTAAATTCCACAACATTGAGCAAGTGCCATAATCCAACGTTAGTTAAGTGGACTCTGTTTGTTCATAGGAAAATTCTAAATCTTATTTCAGATTATGACTCTGACGAAGAATTTGGGCCAATCTGTCATCACACTTCGTTTCTAGGTGATGATCTGGGTAGACTGTTGGATATTATGTTATTTTTTTTAAAAAAAGTATATGCTTTTATATGTTTGCACGGTTGCATGATTATATACAAGGTTTGCGTCTTTGCAAGAAGAGAGGAAGGCATGCTGTGGTCAGGGCCAAGACCTAGAGACAGAAGGAATTCAGTCTACAAACAAATGATCTTTGCTTCTACCGAATACAAACGTTGCATGGAAAAAGCTCTTTCTTGTTCTATAAGAAACGTGTGTGTGCTCTACTTTTTTTTTCTTTTAGTACTGGGTATAATTTTGGCTGCCACACTGCATGCCTTTCAGTGGGGAAGCTTATTTCCCAAAGAGTAAAGCATGTATTTTGTCCTTGGAAAGGAAGTAACTTAAAAATCATTGGTGTAAGCAACTTTCTTTTTATGACTAACATTGATCTGCCTGTGATAAGATCATAATGAAAATTTTAGCTCATTGGAGTGCAAGTATGTAGGTAATTAGTTCCTTTATTCAAGTAAAATAGTAGATCGGATTTCATATTTTTAAATGAAATACAAAGCTTTTTTTCTTATGAAATATCTGCTTTGCCTTTCAAGTATTTTGATTTTAGAATTTCTGTGAGTTTTGGGAAAATGAGATGAATAATAAATAGTGAAAATAAATGTCACTTATGGCAACTCTCAAGCTGTAATGAGCATGCTTTGGTATTTGTTCGGAAATCCAAGGGATGGGGAATGAGGATTTAAAGAAATGGTTGCAAGCATTATTTTATTTTATTTTTGCTATATCTGGATTCAGATAACAACAATTCTTTCTCAGTTATGTATTCTGAAAGTATTTCTAGGTTACCTTTTTTAGTTATTTGCTTATGCATTTGCCTTTCTAGATCAAAGGGTGGCATCTTTTTGTACCCTGAATGACATGCAGCATATGCAGGCTTTGGAGAATAACCAAGCCTTGGGCTCAAGTCCAACAAATGGAAAAGACTTCATTGATGCTAATGGGTATGTAAAGTATGTACAAAGAAGGCTACTTCCCGCATGATTCTACGACTAAGATTTTTGGGGAATGTCCAAATCCAGTAGCAAGTAGTTCATCTGGATGCCATTTGCAACAGACTGTCTCTGTAGTAAGGCACCCTGTGTGGAATTCCCTTTCCAGCAGAATACAAGGAATTCTTTCCATATTGGCCTTTAAGAAGACTTCAGAACATGCCTTTCTCAAATTACTGCTGAAAACGTTTAGTTATGCAGTGCAAGTCTGAATTCGTAAGATTTTAAATAGTAGTTTAATAATGATTTAATTTGCGGTGGATCTGTTGTTTTAATAATAGGGCTGTTTTTTTTCTGCTCAGATCCTCTGATAGTGGGTGGTCTAGAACTCTCACAAATAGCTCTTTTTTTCACCTTTGTGATTTTTCTTTTAATGCTGATAATCCATTTAGGGAGAAAGGTTGAGAACAGAAGTGGGAGTCATGATCTGCATTTCTCTGGCTTGAAGAAAGCAAAACCAAGTATATGCTGCAGGTAGCCTCTGCAGTTTAGATATATTCAGTTGCTTGTTTGAAGTCTGTATGAGCTATAAGGAGTTCATGTACTTTTCTTTCTTTAAAAGGCCAGGAACCATATGCATGTCATCAAAATGGTTAGACTTGTTATTGCACAGGAAACCATTTGAAGTGGCATCACAATGTCACTTGAAACTTTTGGCTTTTCTAATTCTTCTCCTTCAGTGCCATAGTCGGTGTGAGGCATGTACACAGTATAACAATGTCTTAGTCACTTCCCATATATTTCTACTCACCTGTCCTTGCTTTAACAGTACTTGCTTTTCCCAATTTGACAGCTTCCTTCCTATTCCCTTTCTTTTTCTCCACTCCATCACTTATTCTCTTGCATTTGTTCACATAATTTCACTTAGGCACAGCAGTAAGCAATCTTAGTAGAGCCTGACATTCAAGTTTTTATTGGATTAGATATTAGGAAGTTCAGTTTTGTTGCTTTATTATTTCTTCTCCTTGTTTTGCATTGGGATCCACAAAATTGAGTTGGGCAGCTACGTCTGTCTCTGTTTGTCTAACTATCTTCTCAAGGAGGGAATCCAGCAATGCTTGTCTTGCTTACATTAATCTTGGTGAGCAGTGTATGTACAGTGCGTGCAGCTTCTTGAAACCATCCTCTTTCCTTGCAACTTCCATCACTATGATTTCAACTACTTATTTACATCCTTCCTTATTTACTTAATTTGTATGCCACCCATTCCCAAAGAAGCCTAACCATTTCAAAGGCAAATTACCTTGGGTGGGAGAGGGGATATCACCCTTTCTTTAGTAAAATACAGAAATGTATTAAGAGCAAGAAAAATCATGTTGGTTGTCTCTCCACTTTATAGCTGTACCTCCATTGTGGGATTTTGTCCTCCATAATAAATTTATTTACATTGTTATTCATATTCAGCTTCTGAATATATTTGCTCTTTCTTGAATTTGTTGCAATACACTTTCTTCTTTGGACATAATTGTACAGTTTTCTTAGTAATATAGAGGTGATTTGCCTTTGACATCATTTTTGTTTTACTTCCAAATCTACCCTATATTCCTGGTATTTCTTGTGGTCTCCCATCCAATTATTAACTAGGTTTAATCCACAAGATCAGCCACGGTTTACTGGGATTACTATCTAGCTGGGTCTATTAATCCAGACTTCACTATGTCATTAAAGCTAATTGTTTTGGATTTCTAGTAACAGAAAAGACTTTAATTAATGACCAGACAAGGCTGTGGCAGTTCATGGTAGTGTTTTTAAAATTATTTAATTGCTTTTTTAATGGCTGCCCACTAGGGTAGCTTACAAAATCCAGAAATAAAAACAGGTAAAAATATAAAACAGCACAGGCAACTGGACCAAAACAGCCCTGACAATAGCAGGAAACCACAGCAGTGCCCTTACAAACAGATTAAGCTCTGGCCTAATTCCTGAGCCAGGCTTTAAGGGGTCTCCCAGAACCCCAGAAGAGTGTGCTTTTCATTGCATTTAAACCCAAACAATGTATCTCAGCAACTTTTCATTTGTGATTGGGTCTTTTACTTTACATGTTTTTGAATTAGAATCTGGGTGCTTTTATATGGTTTTGAAAATCATAATATACTGTACATTGCTCAGTTGCTATATATGTTTTGTATGGAAATGTTTTTCTAGGAAATCTGTATGATATTTTGAACTAACCTCAAAGTACATTTTGATTTTTTAGGGAGGATAGTCCTACTACTTTGACTGGAAAAGTAAACCAGCTGGAAGTGATCCTTCGACAATTGCAAACTGATCTTCGAAAGGTAAAAAAATAAAATGTCACTAATATCACATAATTTGAATAAAGATACTGTAGGATTTCTGTCTAGGATCTGCACACTAGCTTACATATTATATGAAAGCTACACATGGTACTGGCTGCTCTGCCATTAGAAACAATGTGGAGTCAGCATACTGGAAATAAGATAATTAGCAGTGGTGAAATGAATTAAAAGAAAAACTGTGTGTGCTGTGACCTCAAACCACATCAGGCCATTGAGCAAATCACATTTTGCCCTTAAAATTATGGGAAATCTGCACATGATTTCTGCTTTCTAATTTAATTGTTTCCTAAGTGTTCAGATGTATTTATTGTAATCTTTTCTTGCAAAAGTAACTTTTTTGAAAGGCAAATATGTATTCTGAGATAGTATGTGCCATAGAATCTCTGGTGAATCACATTGGTGTATTGTCCTAGACAGATCAGTGTCTGCCTTCATAGAAGGCAACTATATTTAAATAACCATGTTTGAACCAGGAAGTAACCCTTGCAGGATTGGGGGGAGGAGATACTTTAATGGGTGGCCCCATGGCTTCCATGGAGTGAAATCCATTTCCATACCCTCATTGCAAACTTAACTAGTAGGCTATCATGAAAATAATTTGAATAGGAAACATCCTGCTTTATCTAATTTATTTTACAAGTGTTGAAATACACAAAGGGATGTGTCAATTTAATTACTCAATACTTTCAATTTAGGTTTTTTTTGATGACCCAGTTTGTTGGGGACAAAATATTTTGACACTGTAAATTGCTCAGAGCGTGCTGTAAAGCACTCTGAGCCTGTATAAGTGCTATTGTTATTGTCATCTAAATGTGGTATGTTGACTGCATACTTCAGAATAACAACAGTATAAAAAATACTGTACCCACCTCGGTGAGTTATGAAAGTATAGGTGTACTGTTTTTCCAATTACATATGATGGTGAGTGAAATTACATACAAATTTTACAGTCCAGTGCTATCTGACTTTTGAACTTTTGGTATCCTATGTAAGATTAATTAATTAACACACAAACATCTTTTCAAACACTGCAAGGAATAATTGCATAACATCAGCTAAAGACCTTATTGTGTAACTAGAAAGCTTGATGTCTCAAATTAAAATTTTCATAAATATACAGCTCACACGGCATCTGACTGCAGTAGATCTGATTAATTAAACTCATATCTTGTACAGTGATTGGGAATGATCTTGGGAGCTGGTTGGTGGCATGAAGTTAAAATTGACCCTTTCGAGAAATGTCCTCCCGTGTCTTTTTTTTTTCTCAAAGGAGAAATGCAGAGAATTGGAGGGAAGATTAACTGGCATATCCACCACTTATCCTTCACACCACTTTTCCTTTGACAAGCTCAATATAGGAATAAAGGGTCCTTTAACTCTGCAAAAGATGAATCTGTTCCCCTTTCCCTCTGTTCCAAGTTGAAGTTCTTCCAGATGCTTAGCATTTCATCTATTTTGAACTTAAGGTCATCTTCTAGTGAGAAAGGTTAAAAATTTGCTGTCCAATCTAGTTATACAAGTGGAATATTCATTCATGAAATCATTTTCTGAATCCCTGTTAAACTTAATAAAAGAAATAATACCAAAAAATTTCAATCATGTTCTGAGAGTAGTGTGCTGAATTAGAGAGTGAAGTTCTAATATTAGGTTTTTATATTCTAGACCAGGGGTGTCAAACTCGCAGGCCGGATGCGTCATGTGCTGGCCCCACCACTGCCTGGTTTAGCAGAGGGGGGGGAATCCCCTATACATCACGTGACGCTGCCATGATGATGCGAGTTTGACACCCCTGTTCTAGACAGTAAGGCGATTTCATGCCTACAAGCTACCATGTCAACATATTGCAGTTACTATGACTGGCTCTGACTATTCTCCCGTGGTGGAGCCTCAAAATATGAAATAAGCAATGCAAACATCTTTATATATTATGGTTCAGTACAGCCTAATCTTAAGCATTTATGAACACATAACATTTATTTCTAATAATGCAATGCAACGCAAATCAATGCAATACCATACAAATTCTTTTTTTATATAATATATTTTCTTTTAATTCTAACTAGATGCCACAAGTTTTCCTGTGCTTTTTGTTCAAATAATGAATCTGATTATTCACATAGTATTTGAAAGCTGCTTCATTCATTCATCTGATATGTGCTCTTCCCCATATGTCAAATCAGCTTTTTAAAAATAGTAATGCATTGATAGGACAGGACAGTTCTTTATTGGCTAAGTGTGATTGGACAAACAAGGAATAGGAATAGATAATCGGAAAGATGAGAAGGATAGTAGTAATTCAGTCCTACTACATGGTCAGATATCCTTAGGCATAAGATAATGCTGTGGGAAATATGTGTTTAGCAGAGTGATGGCATGGCAGAAAAAAATTGTCTTTGTGTCTAGTTATTTTGGCATGCAATGCCCTATAGAGGCATTGTGAGGAGAGAAGTTGAAACAGTTTATGTCCAGGATGTGAGGAATCTGTAGATATTTTCTCATCCCTCTTTCTGGCTCTTGCAGTATACAGGTCTTCAATGGAAGGCAGGCTGGTTGCAATTGTTTTTTTCTGGAATAAATAGTAAATAAATAGTAATAAATAGTAAATAGAAATCATTCAACTGGTCACCTTGTTTTGTCTTCTTGTTTTGTGTTTTGTTTGCAAGAATATTTAAGTCTTATATCTTTTTATGAAATGATGTCTTTTGATGGATAGCATGATCCTATCAATGATACAGAAACTTGGTTATCCAGTCCTATTTAACTTGTTTAGGCTGCAAGGCATCCTTCTTTAAAATCAAATGAATTGAGATAAATTGAGAATCAAAATTCCACTGCTATTATTGTGATTAGGGAAATAAATATGTGCATGTTTGTTATCTGTGCTTCAAAAAGAATGATTATAAACACGATTTCACTCCTCTTTCTGTGATCTAGGAAAAGCAAGACAAGGCTGTTCTCCAAGCTGAAGTCCAGCATTTGAGGCAAGATAATCTAAGACTTCAAGAAGAATCACAAACAGCAGCTGCTCAGCTAAGAAAATTTACAGAGTGGTTTTTCAATACAATAGACAAAAAATGCTAATATCTGAATTTTGAAAAAGCACTGTTGAAAAACTTAATAATTTTGAATTTGCCTAACATTATTTTAATCAGCCTTCAATCTTTTAGAGATTTTCTGCTATAATCTACACCCAGGCCCCTTCATTTGAACAAAGCTACAAACTATTAGAAATTCTTTATATCCAGTTGAAGAAGAGAATGAATGACATACATTTGCTTTCGTGAAAATGAATGTACATTCCTGGTGTCATTTTAGACATTTTAGAATAAATTTCTGGTTTGAGCTTGCCTGGAAGAGAATGATTTTGGGATTTATGGTCACTCCTCTAGGTGCTCCAGTGAAGTTGTTTAAGCAATTTACAGTGACTTGGGTTTCAGCATTGTAAGATAAAGAAAGTAGGCGTATACTTTCATGTTTAAAGGTGCTCTATTTTTTGTATGTACAGTAGATATTTCCACAGTCACATTGTCATAGCAATAAGAATGGAAGTAGAATTAAATAGTCACAAAGCTGTGTTTATTAATAAAAATAGCACTGATAAGTTTAAGAGTAGTTTGGATGCAGATATATTAGGAATTATTTATTTGCAGAAAAAAAAATGGTGCCTGAATTTAAATTGTGTTCCAATTTTTCTAAAGATACACATGCCTTGTATAATGGCTCATTTGATCAATTCACTGTCAGTGACTTTATATAATTCATATTCAGCAAAGATGGTTATAGAGAGCCTAATTATAATAATCCTATGTGATGTGAACCAGCCAATCATTTGTAAAATGCCAGATTTGTTTATCTTTGTACAGAAGCTTTGAGCATGTGACTTGTATTTAACATCTTTTATTTAAGCTTATTTAACCTCTTTAATTTTATAAAGCTTTTTGTTTTACCTGCACTATGGTGAGGAGGGGGTTGCAAGCTACAGTGTGTGTTTAGCTTGCCAACATGGCACTGCAGAGTTCTAGAAGAATCTAACAATTGAATGCTGCTAGTACACAACTTGTGTTATGCTTTAACATTTTAACTGATTTGTTTGAAATGAATATACATTGCTTTTTTAAAAAAAATAAATGTTTAAAATATCAACCACAAACAACAGTCCTGTTTTCACTGATTAACGTTGTGGTTGGATTTCATAACAAAGAACAGCATCGTGGAATATTTTTGTGACCTACACAGTTCTGTGTGTAGTAGTAGATTTCTGCAGTGGACTGGAGGTTGGACTTGGTAGTTTCCAAGAGATTAACAGTCTGCCACCAAACTGATACAAAACTTGTGACATTTGCGGAGCTATGATTCCAACTCACTTTTCATACATTCATACTTGGTCTTTCAGTAAAAGGAGAAACCAAATAAGCAAAACCAATGCTTTAATTTTAGTTCTACACACATATAAATAACAAATACCATGGGATTTATTTTTCAGTAACTTGCACAGATGTGCTCTATAAATCACTGATTCAAGTTTTCTATTAAAGTATTGATTGAGAATATTAATGTAAAAAGGAGACACATTAAAATATTCTCTGTGGTTTTAAAATTGTAATATATTTTTTCTTTGCATAACGTTCTGAATATAGGCTGCTTTTTAGAAATCCTGCTTCAAATGTATTAGCTTAGACATTTTGTAAATATAAAATAAGATCATGCAATTAGAAGAAAGGGAAGAGGGGGGACACACAGCCACTTCCTTAATTCTGCCACTGTAGTGTCACCTCAAGATCAACACAATCATTTTATAAAATTTGTCTTTAAAAATTATAATTTAATGTAAATTTTAAAACCTGTGTTTTCCTATTCAAGCATTATATTATAACCAAAATTCTTTGCCCATTCAACCATTCCATGTTTCAACCATTCAGTATTATTAACAATTTATAAATCTTTCCAATAACACGTTCCTCATTACTACACAATACAATTTCAAATTCATTTTTACAAAGTCAAACTCATAGCTTTTTTATCGGGTTAAGTGTTTCTTAAATAGATAAATCAGTGACAGACATATCCTTCTGACTCTAACTTTTCTTTGCACTTAAGAGTAGGTTCACCTTGATTAAAAAGTATTATTTGACCATAGGTCCATCAGTCTGGCCTTGCCATTGTTTCTTTTCAGAAAGTGGATTCCTGAGGTGATGTCTAAAGAGATGACCTTTGTAAATAAGATTTTCACAAATTAGTTTTGAAGAGATGGTTCGTTTGAAATGATGTTGAAGGAAAGTAGTTCTTCAAAGTTTTGCATAGTCCTTATAGGCATTGCTTTATCAGTGTCTGGTGTTAGTCCAGGTTCCATTTAATGTATGAGAAAGAGTGAGACAAATATATGTAACAGTAGTAGGATAAACCCAACTCTAAATTTAACTAATGGCTTCAGTTAGTCTAAAACCAAAGAACTGAAATAATTTATGTATTTTCAGGTGTACTTCTTCTGTTCTGAATTGAAGTTGGATTAATTTATCATAATGATGTTGCTTACGTGTTCTACGTGGTGTGTATCCTCTCTTTCACCAAACTCTATCCCACAAAAGCATAAATACAATTCTTCTTCAATTGTATTTTGAAAGACAATCTCAAGTCGTGATCTGGTTTGCTTCAGTTGCTGAAGGCATTTTTTTAAATTGGATAAGCTGTGCATTAAACTCTTGCCAGTTTAGAGGCAAGCTGATCTCCCTCCATTTGAAAGTGAGAAGGTTTTCACAGCAGAACCATATATGAAAAGAAACATCTGCAATAATAATTGTGTATTCATGCTATAAGGTTGCTCAGATTACAGTATTAATGAAGCACTTCAGTGTTTAACTGACCATGTCTGCAGTAAGTTCTTAGATGGGATATATAGAGACATCAGTACACTGGAAAAATACCTCAGTGAAAGCACAGCCCGATAATAGGCGTCACTTGCTTTTGACAGAGGGCATGCAGCACTGGGAAAAAAAATAGAATCCATACAAGTATTTGATGTATGTTTAGCCAGAATAAAATAGGTGGCAGCTCCTGTAATGTAATCAGGGAGGCCAAAGGAAATGAACTGATGGCTCAGTGAGGCACCCAGTAGTTTCAAATAATTCAGCAGAAATTTTAGCTCACTGTTCTGCCATAAGTAGAACTCTGATACTGGATTTGAATGGTTCTCTTCTCTAAATCTTCCTAGAAAGTAAATTATCTGCAAAATACAAAACTGTGTCTTATGCAACTGTAAACCTGATAGTTTTATTGGAATTGGGCCTTGGAACAAACACTGAGGGGCAAAAATTATTAAAAAATTTTGAAGTTACCGGGTGTGAGATTTTAATAGTCTTGTACACAATATGGAGAATTTGATTAGTTTAATTAGCTGGGGCTTTTGAAATATAAACTCGCTCCCAAGTGTTCGATCCTCACCGGCTCAAGATTGACTCAGCTTTCCATCTTTCCAAGGTCATTAAAATGAGGATCCAGATTGTCGGGGGCAATATGCTGACTCTGTAAACTGCTTAGAGAGGGCTGTAAAGCACTGTGAAGGAGTATATAAGTCTAAGTGCTATTATGATAATAAATCAGAAATATTGCTTCTTAATTTGGGAAAGTTGATGTCACATAAACAATAAAAATGTTAACTTACAAAATATTTGCTTGATTGATTTATATTTCATTCTATTTTGATAAGCAACTGAAAAATGCAATATTTTTCGATTTAGCAAAAAAAATACTAAAAATAAAACAGCGCAAAAACACAATATTAAAATCAATGAATAATTAAAAGTCTGGTGATAGAGATGTTTATTTTTTACTCTGCAGCTTTATCTAACCAATAGAATAAGTTACAGGAATACCTTGGAAGAACAACTCCCATGAATGAGATTATTACACTGAGTATCAAGAAAGTTTTCAGAAACATGTATCCTATAGATTTATTTCATTTTATTTTTATTAAACACATTTATATGGCTACCCAAGTGACACACAACGTGTGGTCTTAACAGGCTAACGCTACTTCAGTCTGATGGACCTCTAGAGGAATTAGACTACATTTAAAGTAATAATAACATCATTTATCCATGCAGCATTGTTGACAGACTCTGCTTTTTGCCAGAAAGCATAGAATGTTGCAAATACATCAGACAACTGAAGAAGAAAAAAGAACATTGGAAGCATATCTGAAGGACAGTGAAGAAGATACACTGAAGCTAATATACCATAAAGGCTTACTGAGTACTGGAGAGACAAACAGGCCTACAAAAAAAATCCCATAGGAAGAATAGAAAAGAGACATGGCAAGGTGAAGTATTACATGGGCATTATGCTTTTAAAAAAAGAAAAAAAGAATAGGCAAGGCAGATAAGAAGACCTGACAATGTCTAAGAGTAGGAAAACTGGAGAAAGAGACAGAGGGTTTAATTCTGGCCTCACAAGGCCAAGCTTTAAGAACAAATGCATACAAATTAGAATTGAGAAGACAGCAAATGTTATCTCTGCAAAGAAGCTGAAGAAACAACAGATCACCAAAGTAGCTGCTGCAAGAAAATCACAGACTGATTACAAACAGTGACATGACAAAGTAGCAAAAATGGTGCATTAGAAGATCTGTAAGAAATAACATTTGTCTGCAAGCAATTGGTGGGCCCATAAAATGGAAAGCAATGGGCCGGGGGGGAGGCGGGGAAAGAAGCTAAAGTTTTCTGAGACATTAGAATGCAAACGTGCAACTTTTACGCAACATGCAGATTTAACCATTGTTCATAAGGAAGACAAAAAATCTGGATAGTGGACATGGCAGTATCTGGAGGCAGCAAAACGAGAAAAATAAAAAAAAATACAAAGACTTGTAAATAGAACAACTATAGTGAAAGAAAGCAAAGATAGCACTGATGGTAATAGGCAGCTTGGATGCTATCTGAAAACATTTGGAGCACCATTTAAATACCGTTGGCACTGACAAAATTGCCATGTAAAAGACAGCTTTACTTGAAATAATTTGCATCCTGCAACAATACCTTTAATATTATTAACAGCAACAGCTGCCTATTCAAGGTCTTTGGGAAGGACTCAATAGGTGGACAAAAATGCCAAAATCAGTCTCAGCAGTTGGCTGACTGATCAGCAAAAATAAATAAATGTATGAGTGGGCCATCCGCTCCTTAATGGAATGCCAGGCCCCTATAGAAAACATTTGCCATTGGGCTCATTCCTAGCTAACTGAGTCAGGCAAACAATATCTATGAAAAGTGGCCTCTTAGATATCCAGGACCTGAGCTATATAAAATTTTAAAGGGAGTGACCAACATCTTGAATTACACTCAGAAAGAGACCAATGTAACACCTGCAGCAATTGTGCAACATAGCATTGTTAAGACTAACCCATGAGAGAAGCTGCTTAGCTGGCAAAGTGCTACAATATTTAAGGCTTTAGAGGTCCATAAAATTTTCTTGAATTTAACCTCATAATTGAAAATAAAATGGTATAGAATGACAAAAGTCATATACTTTCATATTTAACAGACATTTGCAAAATAACTAATACATCCTCCTATTCATCCATTAAACTGAGATTATATCGTACCTAAAGAGAGATTTTTTTCAGACAATACTATTCAATTAATATTAAGCATAATGAAACATCTGAGGTCTCATTGTTTGTCTTCTGAGTTATGTAAAAAAACACAGTACAGGGCAAATAAGCACATTTTAACTATTTTCAATTTTTCAGTCACTTAGAAATTATCAACTGATGTTTTCAAAATCCTAGATTTTCAGTTTCCTTTAATATGCCTGGTTGACAATTCCAAAATAGTACTAATAACTTCCAATCCAGCGAGGTCACCAGGATGAGTAGTCTTCTGAGCTTTCAGACTCATGATGGAGCCCATCCTCAGGAAACTTCTTTCTCATCAGAATGTCACCTACCCAAATTGAATCTGCAACATTTTCATGGGACACGTATGTTTGCCTTCATTTGTAACTTGTTAGCATCATAGCAATGAAGCAACAAATATTTTCATATCTTTCTAAATGCCTTCATCCCCTTAACAGTAGTAATCTGTTTAGAAAGAAACTTGGTATTTGAAAAGCAATTGTTCCCCATATTGTTGCTTTCTGAATACCATAATTCTTTTTGAAATATTAATTTCCTTTTGATAGAGACAACAGCTTGATAAAATCCACTTGTAAAATATTATGGCTTTTAGATATCATTAAGGAGGTTAATGGAAGAGTCATGTTTGGAAAAGAACTGAGGTAGAACTTGATCAACATCATTTGAAATTGCCTTGGGAAATTAACAGGTGGCTTAAAATGGAATTTCCATTGTCAGTGGAAAGCATTTATTATACCTATTTAAACTTTCCTCAGGACCCCTACCAGAGAGTGTCAAGAAGGTAACCAGAACCTCAGGAAAAATGAATGACTGAATAGTTTGCTTATCTTGAAATGAGAGTCTTCAGTTCATCTAATATTTTAAATCTTCTAAGTACTAGCTTAAATATATAATCCAAAAACTGCTGTGCTTTTTGGTCTATGTTCATGATTTATTACCTGCCTTTTGAACCCAGTGCTCTGCAAGTTAAGAGGAGCTCTTTTACAAACATGACAAACCTGCCCTAGTGTGCTATAAAGCCTCATTTTTATTTATTTATTTATTTATTTTTCAGTTAAGAAGGAAAGAGTTTTGTCTTACTCATTTTTACAGCGTGCTGCCTTCTGCTGTACATCTTTCCTTTGGTGCAATCCTCACATATGGCATCCATTCAAAATTTAATAGCAGCAAACTAGCAGTTCCTTCTCCTTCTGAAGTCGCCTTCCTTAATCACCCTCCTCTCTCTTTGTGAATCCCTTTGAACTTAACCCATCAGCCTGGCACTAAATCGCATCTGTTTTATAGCACTCTTTAACTGAGAAAGCTAAAGTGAAAAGGAGGTCAAACTGCACAGTGTTATTATTTCCATGGAAGTGATTACTTTCTGAAGCGGGTGAAGGCTGCTCTTCCATTAGAATAGTTTGCACAGGAGATTCCACATTTTTTGGTCTTGCTTAATATTTGCTTTGTTAGTTGTTATTTTCTCTTAAAAGTTTGTATTTTAACTTTGGAAATAAATAAACATGCATTTTAAAAAGGGAAGAGATTCTAGGAAAAATAGCAACATCTTGCCCTCATGTCTTGGACCAGAAACCTAGAGTGGTGGCAAAAGAAGACCCTTGTGTCTCCTGACTCGTTTGCTTCCTAACTAGTGTTGCTAAATGTCCAGCAGTAGCAAATATGTTTTTATCCTCATAAAAAAGGCATGGCCTTAAAACTGAATATTTTCTGGCTTTTTGAGTATCCTCCTGTTTGTTTGTTTTTTATTTTGGATTGTTTTTACAACAGTAGTCATTCAAATTTTGGTGTTCTGTGACCTTGTAAATCCTCTACTTCTTTTTTTCCCCTCATCTGCCAACTGCCTAGATTTACATTATTTATTTCCTGATTCCAGCAATTGGCTTCAAGCCAGCCCTTTCAAATCTATTGTCACTCTAGACTGCAAATCACATGTCCTATTTTGATGGTAGTTTGAGAAGCCTGTCATCATCCATTTTATATTACTGCTAGCAAGTTTTTGAATATAGCAATAGCAATAGCACTTAGATTTATATACCACTTTATAGTGCTTTACAGCCCTCTCTTAAGCGGTTTTACAGAATCAGCATATTGCCCCCAACAAAAAAACTGTGATTAAAAAAATGATCTTTCTGATGCTGGAAAAGTAATTTTATGTACATGTACAAGTACATTTTTGCAATGATTTTTGTTGTAGATCTCAAGAAAGTTAAACGGTATGTCTTCCCCCCTCCTGTTCTGTTCTGTTTCCCAGTTATCCATGTTCTCCGGTGTACTTTAGATATCTGGTAACCCTATTCCTAACCACTGTTTCCACACAGTGATTCTTAGACATCACTAGAAATGGACTTCTAGACACCTGAAATTTATGACAGAGAATAGTTTCTTCTGTTGACAATTGATTTCCAAAATGAATTTATGTAGTTGCTTGAATCTAATCACATTTTAAAAAGCTTAATACTTAAGCTGAGTATGTGGAAGCATGCAATCTTTCTTAAAAGGACTTATTCCTTTTCTCCAAAGGAACAAGCTCAGTTTTCTCTAGCTTTACAACATTTTGACATGCTTCTTTCTAAATCATAGATCAGGAACAAAATCCTCATAATGGGCTGCACCATCAGATCAGCATCAGAAAGGCAAGAATAACATAGGAGACACTGGGTATACAGGTAGTCCTTGACTTATGACCACAATTGAGCCCCAAAATTTTGTTGCTAAGTAAGACAGTTGTTAAGTGAGTTTTGCCTCATCTTTCTTGCCATGGTTGTCAAGTTCATAACATGGTTGTTAAGTAAATCTGGCTTGCCCATTGACTTTGCTTGTCACAAGGTCTCAGAAGGTGATCACGTCTTGGGATATTGCAACTATCACAAATACATGCCAGTTGCCAAGCATCTGAATTTTGATCACATGACCACGGGGTTACTGCAATGGTCGTAAGTGTGAGAAAAATGGTCATCAGTCACTTTTTTCAATGCTGTTGTAACTTTGAATGGCCACTAAATGAATAGTTGTAAGCCAAGGACAGTACAATCTGTGCCTACTTTGCTTAGAGCAGGGGTGTCAAAGTCACATCACGGCAGTGTCATGTGATGTATCGGGACATTTTTTTCCCTTCGCTAAACCAGGCGTGGGCATGGCCAGTGCATGACGCATCCGGCCCGTGGGCCGGGAGTTTGACAGCCCTGACTTAGAGCAAGCCTTAGAACTATAAGATTACAGGGTTAGAATGGATTGAGAAATCAATCGCTTCTGCCAACCCTTTGCTCTGGGTAGGATCCTGGCAATGTTTAGTCAAGAGAAATATGCTCCATTTCCAGTCTGTATTTAAGAAGCTTGGCAATGGAAAGATTGCTATTCTGGAAGTGCCTCAAGGGCTAAGGCAACAATCATGAAATAGTGTGAAAACAATGGAGGGGATGGAATTTGCAAACTCTTTGTATATATAAATAGACAGCTTTCATGCCTGCCCCTGCTTTCATCTGCAAAATGTATGCCAGGAATTCGGCTCAACTGTGTAGTGAGTGTATTAGCTCAATAATATATGCAATTCAGGAATGCTACAGCACCCCCTTGCCCTTTCTTATTTGCAGTATCTTGCAGATTGTTTTAATGGGTCCGAATAATTGTTCATACATCTTTCAATATTTTTTTCCAAGTACATGAATGTATATCATGATAGAAACAGTTCAAATTAGGCAAAATAGTCTCTTACATTTATCCAAAATGCAAGCATTTCAGGGTTTATCACCAGCTTTTTTGTTTCAAGGACAGGATCTACTCCACACACAGTGGATAAATTCATAACTCCAGAACTGTAGAAGCTTTTCTTTAGCTTTTGAATGCTGTATTGTTTTAAAACATTATAATTACATTCCATCACCAAATGGAAAAGTATTTAGTTAGCTAACTTTTTTAAAAAGAAACACTTCCTATTGCTTCTCTTCCAAACTGAGTTTTTATCACTAGTTAATTCTATAGATTTGAACACATTCTAACCAGCTACTTCAGGGATCTATTTCTTCAGTCTGTTTAAACATTCAGGTGAATAAGACCTTTTATATTTTAATAATATTTAATAACATGGTGTTACTTTTCTGATGGAAATTTCTCAACATACTGGAAACAAAATCTCTTCCTCAAAAGAAGTTGGATTAATTTTGGTGTGAAGAGCAAGTTTTCTACATTACATTCCACTTGGTGGGAGAATTTCACCTTCCTGGAAACGTTTCAAACAAAATAATTTGGTAAGGAGCAACAAGGGCAGAGGTGGGATTCAGCCGGTTCAGAGTGGTTCAGATGAACCAGTGTCTGTGACTATCAGCTGGGCCTGCCCACCCTCCCCTGCACTTTACTGTCCTTTATCCTCGCAGCTGATTCGTGTGGCAGAGCAGATTGCTGTGCCTCAGCTGTTTTGCTCCCCAGAGGTAACATAGAAGGTAAGTTTTCAAGCTGTTTTTTTAAAGTTGTGCAAGCGCACAATCACCGAACTGGCAGTGAAACTGATTGCATTCCACCACTGAACAAGGGTAGCATGAGAGGAGTAGAAAATGAATCTGAGAATTGCAGAAGGCATAACCACTCCTTGAAAAAAAAAAAGGCTAAACCTTGAAAACCCTTGCAAACAAATGTCTGGGCCCACCAGCTTCAAGGAAATGAAGTAGAGAATTGCAAAACACTTGGACAGTTGCTCAGCTTGCCAATATGTTTTCTACCAAAATAGCAATAAATATGGGCAGGACCTCTTGGTATGCCCTCCAAACAACCCCAACTAAGGAGAGAACACATACTGTGAAGTCACCGACTGTTCAGATGAAGGTTGTGAACAGATGCTCTTCTGCCTGGCAATCAACAGCTAATAAGAGCCCAAAGCATTAGAATTTTAGGAGATAGGAGAGGCTATGAAACCAATAGGTGGAAGGACATGTTGCTGTACATTTTTTTAAAAAAAGGATTTATCTCTGAATTGGCTAGCTGAAATCAATCATTTGTCCTCAGATGGTTCAAAAATATATAATTGGCCATAAGTGATCAGATGCTGAAAAAATTGCTACCCTGACCTGGCTTTCTATTATGATCGACTCTTATTGATCTAAAGAAAGGGCCCTGTAATATCATCTAAGAAAAAAATAGAATAATGAAGATCTCCATTTAAAAGGCTTTTTAAAAGGTTAATTGTAACCAATTTGACAAGTCAGGCAGCAATACATTATTATTTAAAAATGGCTTCATATTCAATTAATTTTAAAAAAAATGAAAGCAGACTCAAAAAGAAGATCTCCTGGAAGTGGAGAATGCAGTTGTACATAAGAGGAGAAAAATATACAATTGAGCAATCAGAGTTTTTGAGAACTGTTTTAACAGCTGCTAAAATAACCACTGTGACTGTTGCATCTGTCATCAAGTAAAACCTGTTATGGAGTGGACATAATCATTACATAAGAAACAGATGAAAAATATGAAGTATCCTATAGAATTTCTCAATTTGTCTTCACACATCCTTTCTGTATGAATACAATAATAGGTCTGATATGACATTTTAGCAAGCTCCATAGAGTTTGTCTTCAAACACTTCAAGTCACCTCTGTTAAGGCTGTGCAAATCTTTTGATATGTGTCCTTTAAACCTTTGCTTTACTTGAGTCAACCAATCAGCCATTTCTGCTTCCAAGGCAGTGACTTTGTAACTTTCTCCCAGTTGCATAGCCACTTCCCTGGGGAAAATATGAACAGAGGAAGTAAACTGGTGAGCTTAAAAAAATATGACTGATTTATTAATTTATGATTAAGCATTTTCTGGGTTGTTCTACAAGTTGCAAAACACCTCTCTGGAAGGATTTGCATTGCCCCAATATGCATCTCACATTTGTATTATTCACAGAGAGAGGAATTTAATCTTTTCTTTAAAAACTTCATCATACCCTGCAACCATTAAAACAATCAAGAAAATAGCCTATAATAAAATGAATACCAGAGTAGGTATTTTAAAAATCAGATTGGAAAATTTCTTGTATTTTAGAAGAAAGCTTTAAGGACAAAGAGTAAAATCAAGAGCTTAAAAATAAAGAAGAAAACTACCTATTCAACATGATTTTAAAAAAAGACTTCCAGGTTTTGATCAGGCAGCATTTGTTTTGCTAAGCAAAGATCCTAATCACTCTGTTATTACTCCACTACTGAGAAAGGGGGTTGGAAACTATTAGAGTACACATAAGTTCATTTAAAAGGATGGTCCTTCTACAAAATAGCCAGTAAGCTGCCAAGGTTGTCTGTCACAAATTCAAGCATTCAAACCCAAATGAACAGGAGCACTCAAAGAGATATAAAAATGTACTTTGGAAGTAGAACAGAGATGCAGGTCCTGAAATCAGTTTGAAAGTTTCCGTCTATTGTCTATTTCTGTCTTCCAGGAACTGCTATTTGCCCATTCTTCTGATGGTACAACCAATAGCAAAAATAAATCCAAAATCTAAGCTAGAAAATGCCATCAAATCATGCTCAATTCTTAGTGATTACATAGATAAATTTTCTCCATGATGATCTGTCCCTAACATGGTCCTTCAGCTCATTCAATCTCTAATTACCAATTGTCCCAAAGATGCTTTTTCAGGAGGCAACTGGACTTTCTTGTTTTTTCTTTGAAGACGTTTCATTTCTCATCCACGAAGTTTCTTCAGCTCTGACTCCGTAGACAATGCAGAGAATCTCCCTAGACTTCTAATTACCAATGTAACTGAGTCTATCCAACTTGCTGCTGGTTGTTCTCTTCTTCTCTTTCTTTGGCTGCCCATGATATTCTCAGGAATCTTCTCCAATGCCAAAGTTCAAAAGTGACAACACTCTTCCTATCTTGCTTGTTCAAAGACCAATTTTTGCTTCAGTAGAGCAACAGACACCTCGTGGCATTTGTCCTAGAGCCTTAATTCAACTTGTTTTGGATCATCACCACTTTGTATTGTTAATAATTATTTACACATGTTCAACTTTCCTTCTCCACATTATCTGTTACATTGTTAGTTTGAACACAGTATTATCATTATTTCAGTTTAAGAGCATCTATTACACCATTATCTGCTTTTGATATTGCTGTTGCTTCCTGTTTGTGAATATGACATGCTTGGCTGCTCATTTTATCATGTATTCCAGATTCCAAATTTGTCATATTATAATCTTACTAGCTCCACTATTTCTCTATTTAGTTATGTTCACCTACACTTTCTGCATCATTCAGCTGCGTGTTTTTAACGCTTCCTCCTTTATTGCATCATAAATCTTCATAAACCGTGTGTATTCATGCTTCATACTACACTGGTATAATATCAGCCAGGAATTTTCTTCCCTGCATTACTCTATTTTCCTTACTAAGTCATTTTATGATTCAGTTTTTGGCATGAAATGCAATTTATAATTTGTTGGAATTACGTTTTTAATACTAACTGCCATTTGCCTCCACATTCTTTTTAATAGAGGCTGCAGATAAGTAGCAGTCAGTTCTGTGCCAAAAACTATCATCACCATGCTGATCCATGAAGAGAAGCAATACAAAACCCTTAAGTGGATAAATTTTGCCAGGACTGTGCAAGTTTTATTATGTCCAGAACAGCTGGATTATAATAGATGAAAAATATTTGGGAAATTGATTGTGGGTTAAAAGATTGAAATGAACAAATATACCTTTTCAAGAAGGGGAAGAAAAGGGATCCAAGAAACAACAGTCAAGTCAGAAAGGGTACTAGAACAACTTGTCAATGTATCTGAACATAAAGAATTTTGACAAAGCATTAAAACAGACTGTCAAACAATACATATGTGAGGGAAAAATGCTATCCTTGTAAGAACTATGACAGGTTACTCAAGATTGTGTCATGTCAGACTAACTATATCTCACAAGAGAATGACTTCATTGATGGAACAAGCAAATACTGTGCTGCAGTTTTAACTTAGCAAAACATTTAACAGAGTCTTATAACAGAGGGGACAAGATAAATGAATATGGAGTTGTATAGCATAGTACACTCCAGGGAATTCCCTCCCCTTCCAGATTCAAAGGATCCTTTGTATGTGGTTGCTGAAATAGTTTTTGCATGAACCTGGAAATATCAAAGTTCTGTCCTCATCATGTATTATTCACTATCTTTATAAATGTCTTAACCTAGAGCACTGGTCTCCAACCTTGGCAACTTTAAGACTTGT
>JANHFL010004149.1:8147-28018 GCA_032468155.1 Oxyrhabdium leporinum
AAGTTCCTTTGATAGTTGCCGTGTTCTCCAATGCATGGAAAATCCTTCAACAAGCTTGCACTGGATTCCATTAGTAAAGTTAAAGTATCTCTTGACACTCAGAATACCAAACAAGTTGCAGGCCAGCAGCTCTGAGAAGGAGAAGCTACTAGTCTGGGGTGAAATTAAAAAAAGAAAGAAAGATAAGTCGGGACAGGAAACACAGAAATAAAGAACAAATGTTCAATTGAAATTGGATTTTCGTATGCTATAAAATAAAATAAAAACTTATTACAAACAAAAAGAAATAAAGAGGAAAGAACAGGCAAATAATGGAAGAAAAGAGAGAAGTAGGTGGACACCAAACTTTGGAAAAAGTACCAAAGGAAATATTGCAAGAAGAGGTCAATAAAAAAAATCCAGAACAATTATCTGTACCCCTTTTCTGATCAGTCTTATTTCCCCCCCACTAAAAATGCTCTCTGGGCAGATTCTGAAACGAGCACCAAACATCGTGTGTATTTGCTTTGGGGCAGGAACAGGAACTCCGGTGGAATTTGATCAAGTCTGGGTTACCTGTGACGTTGCTGCAGTGCCTGCACCTCTTCTTTGCATCTCCCCTGGAAGCGGCTCCTGGGGACAGGGAAGAGGAGGGCCAGGCCCTCCGGAAGACCCAAGACATGCTGGTGCAGGTGGGTGGCGGCCCCTGGACCTTGAGGGGCCATCTAGAAATGGACTAGAAAAAGAGGTGTTGTTCTTTTCAAAAAACAGAAAAATCCAGGGTTTGCTTGGCAAGTTTTATTTGAATCAAATAGTGTTGTTGTTGTTGTTGTTGTTATTGTTGTTGTTGTTATTGTTATTGCTGTTATTATTTACCGTTAGACAATGGTCAACATTTATGCGGAGAAACAAGGAGTGGAGATGCTTCTCATGTCCAGCCATCTTAAATCTTTGATCGTAGCAAGATCCTCCCTCTGGGATCAAGGCAGCCCCGCTTGGAGACGGCCTACAAGCCAAGTGCTACGAACAATTTCAAAGGCCCTTTCGGAGACCACCATTTCATACCTGCAAGGTAACTGGGCCCTAATTTCCCCTGTCCTCAGCTCATGGGCCTCTGTGGAGTCCCTAACCCTTGCTCACTTAATGACCCGGGGGGGGGAGGGGGGGCTTGCCAGGACGTCTTTGTTTTAATTCTGCGCCTCTTGCTTTGTGGCTGTTACTTTCATCCGGGGAGGGAGCTCCTTCGCTGGACTGCATTCCCTATGGAAGTTGCTTCAGTTATCCGCTTACCTTGCACTGTGCTCTTTGAATTGATAAAAAGTTTTTAATTTTTTTCCATCGGCTGAAACGTGGCCATATTTGGTGGTCATTTTCTTCAAGGACCTTTACAAACTTGCAAGCCACAAGTGCAGCTGGTCTTTCACGCTGTGCGACTGAGAGAGGTTTCTTAAGCCACCTGCCACCCCAGGCACTGGAGTGGTTGGCAGCGTTACGTCTCCCTTAGCCTTGGGCTGCTGTCCAACTTTTCATAGCGTTCTGATTAGATTCATCCCATTTGAGTAATCTGGCAGGTTGCTGACCCTTCGACTGGATCCCAAAAGGCTCTAATTATATTCTTACACTTATCCTTTCTCGATTTAAACATTATTTTTTTCCAGTTCAGACGTTGTAGGTTATATTTTGGTATGTCTGAAGCTTAATGTAAATTAATCTTATGGTGCGAGAAGAATAAGTAGAAATTTCTATAAAAGAGTGAGGGTGACTATAACTTTACATGTGGCGGTTACTTATTGCAGGCAATACTTTTCTATCTACAGATTCCATCAAAACTTCTATTCACAATTTGTCAGAGCTTGATGATTCCTTGCCTACTTGGGAAGTATGTGAATCCATCAATATTATCCTGCATTTTGTGAGGAATTCCTACCCGATTTCCCCAGCCTTGCTTTTGGAGTTTGAGAACAATGGTGGCCACCAGCTGCTATTGAAACTTTTTTTAAGGCAAGTCAATTGATAGTATAGCATAGTGGCTGCCAAGATGTGACGCTGACAAATTTTTGCCTTACTATTTTATTTGGGGGAAAAATACTTTCAAGTAGCTTTTAACATTCATGTATCCTTGTAAGTGCACATTTCTTTCCAGTGATGGAATTCAGATTATTAGTTTAACCATTCTGGACAAAGACTACAATAACATGGTGCATCTAAAATGCAGATTATTCAGTTTTCTTGTATGGACTTTCCCTTTAAACTCTGGACAATTGTTCTTCAAGGATAGACTTTAATAACTTTATCCCACACTTCTTGCAAACATAAATCAAAGCCTGTGCCTTTTTCTAGGCATGTATGTCATGTTCAGGACAGACCAAAAGAACACAGTGATTCATAGTATCAATAGATCAACAACTGTAGGCTCATCTGTGCTAAAGCTGAGCAGTGCATACCGTGGGGCTTTCCTGTTCCCCCCTCCCCCCAATGAACTGTCCTAATGCAGCACTAGGACTCCTTCCCCATCAGGGACACCGGGGAATCCGAGAATCTGAGCAGAATCCATTTGAGAGGGAAACCTAACCCTTCGCCCCTTCCAAAAACCACTTCAGGAGGACACAACCCTTTCCCTAAACCCAGCAGCTGACCGATCAACCAAACTTTAAGGAGAAAGAGGTCTTCTTCTAGGGCTTCACAGAGTGCGAGAAGTGATAATATCACTTTATACCACACTAGTGAGGTCACACTTGAGTACAGTGTCCAGTTCTGGTCACCATGATGCAAAAAAGATGTTAAATCCTTGAAAGAGTGCAGAGAACAATGACAAAGATGATTAGGGGCTGGAGGGAGGTTAAGGGAGTTAGATATGTCTAGCCTATCAAAGAGAAGGATTGGGGACGGGGAGGGGCGAGACACATAGATGTCTTCCAGTATTGAGGGGCAGTCACAGAGAAGAGGGGATTGACTTATTCTCCAAAGCACTTGACAGGACAGGACAAGAAAAGGTGGAAGCTTGCTAAAGAGAGATCCAGCCTACAACTAAGGAGATATTTCCTGACATGAGGATCAATGGAATAGTTCACCTCCCAGGATTGTGGGTGCTCCTGGACAGCCTTTTAACTGGGATAGTATAGGGTCTCCTGTGTTGAGCAGGGGGTTGGACGAGAAGACCTCTGAGGTCCTTACCAATTTGGTCATTGTGTGATTTTTATGTTCTGTGCTTGCGTGCGAACTGATGCTTCTGCCAATTAAGCCTTCCAGTTGTGTTTCCAGATTTGAAGGGCCACTGGACAAAAATGAAAATGCCAGCATCAAAGAAACACTGGACGTAGTGACAGAACTGACACTTTGTGGGGAAACTGAACTGAGTGTTTCACGCAATATAGTATATCCACAACTGCCACAGTTTAATGAGAAACTGCCACAGTTTAATGAGAAGCTGCCCCTTTCTTCTGGTAAGTAACTCAGGTAGGAATGAGTTAGGACATTTAAATCAATGACATACAAATATGATAAAATATGTCATATAGAAGATTTTAATATAGCCTAATAAATGGAAAAGGGGGGGGGGGGAGAAACTGCCAATAATGCAAAATGCCATGTATTGTTCGGCTTACCACAAACATGACTATTTAAGAAATGCAACGTAATTTTGTTTCAAGAGAATTACATTTTTACATTGCATTTACATTTTCTGGTTTCATTGTTCCTTATAAAATGGAAATTAAAAGCTGAATGCTTTAGGATAGACTTAAGCAGAGATTATTTTATTATAAAAAAGTGGTAATAAATACAAATGATTACTCTGCCTCGAGTGTTTATAAAAGTAAAAAATGGGACATAAATTAGATAAAACAATCAATATCCTTTATCTGTTACCAGTAGCACCATGTAAAAATATACTTCTAAATAAAGATTTCCAAATTCAATTAAATTGTTCTTAAAAAAAAATTATCATGCAATTAAATAACAGCTGATGGAATAGGTTGCATTTATTGAACATGTAAGAGCTGTGGTGGTGCAGTGGTGAGATGCAGTATTACAGGCTAACTCTGCCCACTGCCAGCAGTTTGAACCTGACAGGCTCAAGGTTAACCCAGACTTTCATCCTTCCGAGGTGGGTCAAATGAAGACCCAGATTGTTGAGGTGGGGTGGGATGGGGAACAGGCTGACTCTGTAAACAGGTTAGAGAGGGCTGTAAAGCACTGTGAAGCGGTATATAAGTCTTAAGTGCCATTGCTCATTGTAAAGTGCGAAAGTACTTCCCTTCATGCTGTGTTTAAAGAGAATATGGGCGGGTGGGAAAATGTCCGGAGGGTGACCAGGAGACGCACTATGAGGCTCCCTTGAAAAGACATACAGGCTTCATCTGGGGAAAATTAAGAATGGTCATCAGGAGGGCCTCATGGAAGACAGACGATCCTTGCTTCCTGCTCTAGAGAGCTAAGACAAACAGCTGCAATATAATACATTTTCCTAGATTCAGCACAAGGAGGGGAGCAACAATAATTGTAAAATCATCACAGAAATTGTTGATTGGATTATTGTTTCTACAGGAAAAAGAATAAGGAACCTGAAAGCTTTCCAAGTACTAGAACTGCTTTTTCAGAAATCCAACAACCCAAATCTCTGTCAGTACATTTTGCGTGCCCTGAAATCCATCTGGATGTGGGACCCCATGAATTTCTTCCTGCTGGAGTGGTCTCTGCAGCCCGTCTGCCAGTTTGTGGGGGTCATCCCTCTCAAGCCCTTCCAGGTCCAGGCTCAGTTCTTCCAGCTGGTGGAGTCCGTAGTGGTCGACCTGTCTTATATACCTCACGAGATCCTGAAGAAGATTCAGGGCTTGATCCATGAGAACACCGAGCCCTCCTGTGCCTCGCTTGCCTTGGGCTGCCTCCATAGCATCGCACAGAGAGACCCTCTCTTGACAGATGTCTTCAGGGATTCCGGACTTTTAGGAATGCTGCTTGTTCAGTTGCGTAAAGAAGCCAAAAGACTGATAAAGAAAGGTATCGTGTTTATTAAATAAATACACGCTTTTCTAAATCTTCTCCAAACTCTTCATGCTGGGAACGGATTGCCAGCAGCTCCACCCCTTTCTCTGGTCGCCTGTGGTCTGTAAGAGCCCCGTCTGAAATTTATGTTTGCTTTGATCCCAGATTTAGCTGCAACTCACACCTAGACAATCTGCCCTGTAGGACGTGCTGCTTCCTCCCGCCGGATCTTCTTTTAGTGCCAGCAGAGGTTGGACACCCTTTCTGCTTTTTAGGGGAACGAAACATTTTCTCAGATAAACTCTCGCTTCCTTCTCCTTTCCCTCCCACCGTTCACGGTATATAAGCAGTTTTCTGTCAGGGGCTAATCTGAGATGTTACCTGCTCAGAGCTTCATTGGATCCTTCCCCACCCTTTCCTCGTACTTTTGTTATTTTCCCTCAACCTCCCCTCTTTTTTAGGTTCCATTTTAGCTTCACAAACACCCACCCACCCCACAACCTCCTTAACCAAATCCTGTCATTTCTTCTTTTTCACACTATCTGGCTTCCAAATCTGTTGCATCTCCTCACCTCCTGAGGCAGGAGGTCCAAGGGAGCGCTGTCATTCTGAGAATTTATCCTCCTGTTTGTGGAAAGGGCAGCCATCCATGCCCAGCACTACTCACGAGGAAATCGATCTGGTTTCTTGTCATGCAGGAAGCACTCAAGCAGGTCCTCGGCTGTCGGAAGTGGAGGGTCTCCTCCAATGGATTCTGAAGATGGCAGCCGCTCTGGTGGTGGGATCTGTCCGGAACACAGGTAAAGCTTCACTGGCCACAACGTGAGAGTGAGAGCTGCAGAAGATCAGTTTAAACTGGAAAACTTCACCCGCTGCTTCCTCTGTTGAGCCTGAAGCAAGCAGATAGTCCAGTCAGCTAGGTAGACAATTGGCTTTTCTAGTCTTGCCACTGCTCTGCTCTGTGGGAGGTTCATGATTCAGGAAACTCTCCATGAAAATAAGAACAGACTGGGGGAAAGAAAGAGAGGCAACATTTTCCCACATTGCTTTCTAAAGACAATTTCCTACCTGGCCATGGATTCAGAAAAATCTGACAATTTTACAGAACCTTTAAGGCAATTATACATTAATTTGTGCACCATAAAGCATGCTAATGTTGGGTTAGGCTATTTCAACAGAAGAAATGCAATTCCTTTTCCTTTTCATGGAATCTTAAAGAAGGTCCAGATAACACAATGCTATTTCTGTCTCCATTTGTGTCTTTCCCTTCATTTTTCAACATTTTCCTACCTTTCTTAATCAGGGAAAAAGCCTTGAAAGAAGGGCAGAATTGAAAACATTTTCATGGAATGGCCGTGGCAGGCACCTTCAGAGATGCTTTCCCATCTTTCAGTGGAAAGAATTCATACAGTGAGACAGGAAAGCAGAGGTTGGCTACAAAGAACGGTGATCCTTAGGACCCCAGAGCTAGATACTCTGGAAGTATTTACAGGGTGGCCACTGCAGCATCAGCCATGGTGCCTTAGTCCAAGGAGGAAATACTTAGAGCAAAAGATTGAGAAGGAGGCCGCATCAATTTTGGCACATATTAACAACACCGATTTTTCAGGGGTGGGTGAATAAATAGCTTAAGATTTCACTTAAGCCAGGGGCTTTACTCCTTTCGTACAATGCTGCATTCATTGTACCCCTCAATGAAATTTAATTATTCTAGTAACTGGTCATATATTTTAAAATAATCTATGAAATTATTGTCATCAAGTGACCATCCTTCAGATTCTTCTTAGAACATGGCTTAATAGCAAGTTATATGTGTGGTTTCTCAGTGATTCTCAGGGACTACGGCATGGTGCCCTACATCAAGATTTTTGTGGATAGCGAGTTGTACCGAAGCGACGCCATGAACATCCTGGAGCAGTTGTCCATCGTCAACCCTGAGGAGTATATGAGCTCCATTGTTGGGGCTCTCTGCTCCTCTACTCAGGGCGAACTACACTTCAAGCTGGATCTACTTAAAGTAAGGAATAGTAAATACCAGATCTATCATTTGAAAAAAAAATCAATGATTGGGCTTTGTTCCTCTACGAGCCATGAATCAGAGGGAAGTTCTAAACTATGGAAATATAGTTACTTTGCCTCATAGGGAAATAATGCACTGAAATGTGTCACCAGCCCCTAAAACTGACCTCTAACTGAAGACTGAAAATGCTATTGGCCATTAGGAAGAATTACCTGGTCGTACGTCCTGCCCGAGAGTGGAACGGGTTGTCTCATGAAGTCATATGTCCATCTTCCTTGGACGTCTTCCCAAAGAGGGTGGGCGGGCACCATTCTAAAACCTTTAGTAGATCAGGGGTTTGCACTAAGAGATTTCTCGGTGAATGATGTGTATCTGTGTATCTGGCAAGTGCTGCCCCTGAAGATATGACCCAATATCAGATATGTTTCTTGGCCTCTAAAAAGTTTCCCGCTAAAGAAGGTCAACGGTCTGTTAAAGGGACCATGGGCGAAGACCCTTAAGAGCGATTATCCTTTTCATTGGCCTCATGAACAGCCAAGGTTTGGATACAGTCCTCAAGGACCACAATCTGGAGCTTTTATAAGGCCAAGAAGGCTTAAAATAACATGGAAATGATTATTGGAGTAGAGAGAGAAGATTTAGCTGGTGTGGCTATTTTTATTTCTGTCTACCATTATCAGGAGGCCTCCAAATATGAAGTGGTAGAGAAGAAGAGCAGGAGGCTGCTCTCGGGGAGATGACCTCCTTGTCCAGTTTCCACAGGATCCATTTGGCCACAGTGAAGAACAGAAAGTTAGTCAAGAGGCCCTTTAGAGGCCTGCCGTATGTCTGTTCTTGGGCAGGAGACTCTTAAATCTAAGGCAGAAGCTGTAGAAAGAGAGCAGCTGGTAACTGATTAGTAGAATCTCAGATTTTTAATATAATACTCTATACTGCCATATTGCACTAAAAGCTATATGTAGAGATGGTTGTTCATAATGACAATTTGACTAGGTTGTAAAGAGGGTAAGTGTGTCAGGCAAAATGCAAAACAGAATTAATTAACCAAGTACATAGTCAACGGTTTAGAAGTTAGATTTAACTTCTCATGTTTGGGATAAGAGCCATGATGGCGCTGCAGTTAAAATACAGTATTACAGGCTAATACTGCCCAAAGCCAGGAATGCGATCCTGACCTGCTCAGGGTTGACTTCCAAGCTTCCTAAGTCAGTAAAATGAGGGCCCAGATTGTTGGGTGCAAGATGCTGGCATTGTAAACCTTCCATAGTGTGCTGTAAAGCAATATGGGGCGGTATATAAGCCTAAATGCATTGCTATTGCTATATACCTAATTATACATAAAGACTATAGCACCCATTGAGAGGAATTTTTCAAGAGTCCGATCATCCAGCAGGTTGGGGAAAGTAACTTAACCTTAAGCAAGTTCACCCACCTAGAGACTGATGCTACTTCTAGTCCATGATACCAACTGATGAGGAAATTAATTTGGACATACTAGGCGGCAAGTGTACTTTCCTGAGGAAATGTGAAAAGAGGCAGTTTCTATACAGAATCTCTTATTGCTGAATTATTACTTCTGGGAGGGATTCAACCTCCAAAGTCTTTGCTCAGAATAATTTGAATCCCACTGATGAACATTTTTCTTGTACGCTCCTGATTCTTTATATTCCTTTTTCATTTTCCCTAGAAGGCTGCAGGGAAAAAAATTAAAGCTATAGCCTCTGCATTAGAGAGAGAGGGAGGAAGTAACCACCCCACCCCGCCCACGGATACTCTCCATCCAGTGAAGAGAACAAGTCTGCCACAGCTACAGCTAATCTAAAATTCTTCTTATGGCTAAGTTTGCTGCTTGCCTGAACTGATATAAAAACTAATGCAGCTTTGATGCCTAATTCTGACAAATTATAACTATATTAATACATAATATAAGAGAATGAATTTACTAGCTGTAGCCTTTGGGATCATGATTACATTATGTTCAAATTCAGATTGATTTGCTAATTTATATTTAGCTGTTAAACCCCAAGTGCAAGTGCTAGAGAGTTCCAGAGCGGCAGGCGGTGGGCAATTATGAGGAATAACAAAGAGAGCCATGCAGAAATAAATTCTGTTAGCTATAACTTAGTTAGGGATTTCCACTCCAGGCAGGCCTGTTACAGATTAAAGCCAGAAGAATAGACAATTAAATTGTAACAGAGTTAGAGCCAGAAGAAATGAGGTTACGGCTGACCTCTCCAGATTGTGTCAAAGCCATTCTGATACATCAAGGTCCAGTTTATTAGGTTTATGCCTGTTCAGGAGTTGCTGCCTGGTGTGATACATTAGCATGCAAACTGAATGGCAGTAACTAAGTTTCCTCCTTGTGTCTCTGGCACCCCTCCCCCTCCCCTCTCTTAGAGGATGAGGAAGGTAGGTGCAAGGGGGAAGAAGAGGCAGAATCGGTATCAGAGAGAAGTTTGTATAGGATGACATTTTGAAATCATGTATCTTTTTAAAAAATAAAAATTATACAGGCAAACACATCACATCCTCCTAAGTTCACAAAAGACAGTCTTCTGATGAAGTAAGCTTTAGTTCACAAAAGACCATGCCTTTTGATAAAACATGTTACTCTGAAAAGGTGTTACCAGATAGCAACAGCAATGGCACTTAGACTTATAAACAGCTTCCCGGTGCTTTAACAGCCCTCTCTAAGTGGTTTACAGAGTCAGCCTATTGCCCCCAACAATTTGGGTCCTCATTTTATCCACCTTGGAAGGATGGAAGGCTGTGTCAACCTTGAGCCTGGTGAGATTGGAATTGCCAAATTGCAGGCAGCCAGCAGGCAGCAGAAATAGCCTGCAGGACTGCTCTCTAACCACTGTGCCAGTGCGGCTCAGATGCCTTCTGATGAAAGGATAATTCATTTTGTCTTACGATACGATAGCTGTAGCTGGTGGTCTGACATTGTATGAACCAAAAGTCCTGGCTATAATGACTCAAGCCATTAACCTCATGCAATTAGACTACTACAAAGCATTCAATACGGGGCTGCCTTTGAAGCCTGCCCATAAGCCATTGTTAGTTCAAAATGCAGCAGTCAGCTGCTTGATTGGTCCTAGCCACTGCAGTCATAAAAAACCTATTTCAAAGCCCAAGATTGAACCTAAGGCTTCTTATGAATTGGTTGCCGATAGGTTTCCAGATGCAATTCAAAATGCTTGTTATTATGTATAGAATCTCAGGCAAATTAATACTTACTGTACGTAGATGCTGCAGGCAGGGCCACCTATGTTGATCAGAGTCAACCTGTCTGAGGGACCCTTTAGGGAGAAGCTGCCTTTGGTGCCTAACTGAGGCCAGAAAGTGTTGTTTTTCTGTCATGGTACCCGTGTTATTGAAAAAATGACTTTCCACTGAAGGGTTGGCTGAACCTTCCTGGGAAGGCCTTCTGGGAACGAGCAATCTTTAGCATAGCAAATTCTTCATTTGGAGGACTTTAGCCAAGACCGGCTTTCCTCTGGAGTTGGCTGCTGTTCTTTGCAAACTTTCTACCTGCGGTGATAAATTCTTCTTTCTTTTTCCCCCAATGTTAGTCTCTGCTGAAGACCCTGGTGAGCCCCAAGGGTCGCTCCGCCTTCAGAACCAGCAGCGGCTTCAATGGACTGTTCTCCCTTCTGGCCGACATGGAAGGTGCCTTGCAGGATCCACCTTTAGGTGTCTGGGCCTCCTTTGGTCATAGCCACATACTAGGACTGACACTACGCATTCTCCAGACAATGGCAGCTGCTCTGTACTTGGACCCTGCCAATAAGAACTTCTTCCAGAAGAACGGCCTCTTTGAGAGGATGGCCGAGGACCTTGGCATGCTTGGCTGCTTTTCAGCACAAAGATGGGGACAAATTCCCATGAAGATCAACAAACCACGATCCTTTGTTGAGCTTTCAAATACATCTGTTTGCTCACCTGAGCTTTTCCCAACTTGGCTAAAAAACTGCATCAGGATATTCAGCTTCCTTGATTCCATGGCCAAGATGAACCCTTTCGACCTCAAGAGCTGCTTGGAGGAAACAGATCCTCCCATATTGGACATTCGGGATGGGACAGAAAATCAGCAAGAAGATTCTCCAGGGAATCTTTGGGACCATAGAAAGTCTAACGAAGTAGCTGCTGCCCAGCAGCCAGAACCCCAGAACAGGTAGGCCATTGATGGTTATGACGTAGAAAGTTGGAAGTACTAATTTGGATGCTCTAATTGTCCCATTTCTTACATGTTTTGGGGTCTATATTTTCATGAGCATACACATTTATAGATCACTCCAGCGTAGGTTTACCTAGAAGACAAGTTCAAATGATTTAATGTTAATAGCAGACCTAACTATACCTGTATTAGTCACAAGGAAGGGGCACAATTATTTCAAGTGCAGAGGAGGATATTGACAAATTTTCTTTGCTATCGCTTGCCATCAGCAGCTCCTCTTCTAAAGTATTTTCCCACTCCTTTAGAGAAAAAATGGTTTGAGGAACACCCTGGATAGAGGACAAAAAGGTGTTTTGCAGTTGGATTTAAATTCTGAACACCATGGAAGTTCATTCCAATTCATGTGTAAATGAAGCTCCGATCAAACTGACTGGCATTTTTTTCACAGCCTTCTGAATCTTTCTACTTTCAAATAATGCTTAATTATAAGTGAAATTATACTTGCATACCAATATAAATTAGTGGTCCTCACTTTGGCAAGATGTATGGACTTCACTTGCCAGAATTCCCCAGCCGGCGTGACATCCACACATCATAAAGTTGCTAAGGTGGAGCCCTCTGATGTAGGTGAGGTCAAAAAGGAGACGCCCATCCCCCCCAATCATTCCTGGAACCCTGTCCAAGTTTCTGCTAATTAAAATTAAGATGGGATTATTATGGGAGTTTCTTGTGCATACTTAAGTCTCCAAAGTGTGTAGTCTTTTCTTGAAACCCCCTCCCCCCTTTTTTTGATTCAGCTGATTGCATAGATGGATTGTTCATTAACAAAATTATAGATATTTAAAGTTTGTTCTAAATTGCAAAATATGATAGCCAATATTTAGCAGCCCATAGCAAGTCAAATAAGGACCAACAATTTTGATTCAAAACAATTTCTCATAACGAGAGATACCAAACAGGAACACTTTTTTTCTCTTTGCTGTTTTTCTTTCATCTTGGGGGGAGCCATAATTCATTCACAAAATTATGAAAAAAAGAGGCAATTAAAGTTTCCACTCATTAATTTTGTTGCAAGGCAGCTCCAAATAAGCAGACACTTCTCAAAATGTTGGGAAAATCAGAATGCCTTCTTTGGTAACCTGGAGGAAATAAGTCCTTCTATTCAGTCACAATGAAATGCAAGCCAATCCTTACAGAATACTACAGAATTAGTTTTCTTTCTTTCTTTTTATTCCTGCTTTGGGAAGGAAGATCTGAAACACAAAACATGTTCCTTCCCTTTTTCTCCCAAGAGAAAATGCTTGATGGAACTCCTTGTGGAACTTTAGCTTTCCTGGGGGTGGCTGGGAGGGCCTCCTTTTTCTGGGGTATCCTTGGCCACCAAAGAGGCTGAAAATTCTTCTCCCCTCCCAGTTTGCAAAAGCATTTGCCTTTCCTGTTTTTATGCAGGAATGGATGAGAAGTTCCCACTCTTGGACCTGGTTCCTACTCTTTTGTCTTGATGTATACAAGTGTCTAGAAATGCCTAGGTGTCCTCTTGTCTTTTCTCTGAAGGCCACATGGTGAGGACTCGGTGATTGTGTGTCCTGGAGCCCTTTGTGTCATGGTGACACTGATTGGCAACCTCTACAATGAAGCTTACCCTGAGGTAAGTCAACAAGTAACTGATGCCCACGAGGGAGACTCAACTTCACGTAGGCAAGATTATATAGCATAGCCTGGCATACTCGTTATTCCTTTCAAAATAAATAGTATGATGCAAAAGAGAAAAGTAATGAAAGAAAATGAAAGCAAAAAAGAAAGGAAATCTATTCTGCACCCATCCTATTTACAAAGCCCTCTTTCATCTGTATTCATACTCACTTAATACTTATTTATTTATTTAAATAAATAAAGCAAAACAAAATAATGCGGAGTCAAATGTTAGCATCCACATCTGCAGCCTAAGTTATATACCAAGTATAATCTGCAAGGCACTCGCAAGTATAGAGTCTGCTGGTGAGAGGAGATAGGAATTGCCTCATAAGGGCAGGCGTGGGGTGGATGGACCGACTGACATGTTTGCCCTCAGACTTCATCCTGACACAAAGTTGTGGGCTTATTTGCTGATTTGTAATTGCATCTCCTGTGCCCCTGTCAGACTCTGGGAGGGATGTGTAGGGAAATCAATCCATAACAGCTGGGGAAACAGACTACTTTCCTGTCACCATTAATTTTTTTCACTAAAATCCTTTTTTCCTGGAATGAGCATCTCTGAAAACGGCACATTTTATTCAAAACAAGGCAATCTCATTATTGGCAGGACTGCTGTCATAATGCGAACAATCAATTCCTTGTACTCCATTATGGCTCTATTGAATTTGTGAGGGCAATGCGGATTTACTGAGCCAAGATCTTCGCGGTGTCATTCTTCCCCTTAACCTTGCTTTTTTGCTGAAGCAAAATTATTATTATTAGGAAGAGCAATATTTAAGGTACAAAAAGCATTACGGCCTACTTAGAAAATCTAGATGACACTTTCTCAATTGCTGGTGAATTAGAGGCCCCAATTCATGAAAATCCTTTGCAACCCCGACTGAATGGAGCCGGAAATGGCTCTGAATGGGTCTGTCCCTTTGGTAACTTTTGCTCATTCACTCAGGCAGATCTGAGCCAGCTTGGTTCTGACCATGATCCATCAAAAGCCCTAACAGATGACCGGGAAGCCAGCATGGCAGACTTTTAGATACCTTTCCCATTTCTTTGGTTCTCAAGCAGGATCAGGGCTCAAACGTGAAGGGACTTGTGCTGCTGGTCTTTGGCTAAGCAGAGAGAAATGTGCCCGACCTTCATCTCGGCTTGGGTTATAGGAGAGTTTATAGTATGTGCGCTGGATATCCCATAATGCCATTGTTTTATTTCTCAGATTTATAATCTTAACACACAGATTTACCAAAACAACCCCATTTATTATAGTTCTACATTTCTTGACACAATTTTTATTTATATACTAAATAAATTCAAGTTGATCCTTCCCCCCCCCCCCCGTTAAATTAGTATGAAAAAGATGGCCATAACTATCACCATTTTTTTTCTTTAAAACATGTATTCAGTTAGTTTTTGCATATCCTCTACTTTCCCAAGTTTTAAACTAGCCTTTCTTTCTAATTGGCAAAAGTTACCAATTTTCCGCTTAGCCACCAGAATCCCTACCTTTCTACAGCGGAAAACATGCCCTGGGTCAGGAGTGGGGAACCACGGCCCCTTTACGACTTGTGGGCTTCAACCCAGAATCCCCGAGCCAGGCACGCCGGGAGTTGAAGTCCACAGTCGTAAAAGGGCCGTGGCTCTCCATCCCTGATCCAGGGCATCTTATGAAGCTGGATAGCTTTTGGTTCATCTAAGCAATCCAGACTGAGTCAAGGATCTAAGAAGAATATAGACATAATCAACCACCTTATATTCCACCCCACCCCACCCCAAGAAATGTAGCAATAGGATCCAGTTTTATGATATTTAGAAACCTAAATAAAATTTGGCTTATTTATTTGCTTTAAGTTTTTATCCTGCCTTTTGTCATATACAACTTGGGGGAGAAGATACCTAATACTCCTTCCTCCTCCCATTCAGCTGACTGGTTTTTCATGCCTAAAGTGGAGAAAAACTCCCAGTCTCCAGCAACTTAATTGTTAATTAATTAATTAATCTTAATTTTCAACCTATCTAGCATCATTTTGGAGACAGCATACTACAGTACAATGAACATAAAACATCTCTGAACATATTCTGCTATTGTGTTTGACTTATCTGATCACATTTGTTATCGTAGCCTTTTTCCAATAGCCATTTCATTTAAATTTTGAATTTATTTCCTGTCTGCTGTATTTTACAAACATTTATATCATATACCAAAGTGAATTCAGATGCCCTATTTCTAATTTCTGATTGTGAACATGTGTGCTAATATCAACCAAAAATTAAATATTCAGCAGCCCAGCTTGTAACTCTAAAATTCTCCAGTAAAATTAGCGTGCAATGGAGATAACACACGAAGAGGCAACTAATTTCGATAAAATATGGAGCGATGAATGAGCATTTGGCAATTTTATATTATTTGTAACCTTATTTATTAACTGTGTCTTGTAGCAGGCCAACCCTGGGTTCCTACGTCATTTTTTAATTTTTTGTTTAGAAAGCCAGACTCTGACTTCTGCAATGATCCAGGGCTACTCTGTGTCCATCGTGGCCGCCTGTTACTGGTTGCCCTCGTGTTGCCAGCAGTCTACTCATGCCTGTCCTTCTTGCCCTGCCTTGGCTTGTTTCAGTTATCCCTGGAGATCCAATTCGCTGCGGCTGACCATATTCAATCCTTGATGGGCTTGGAGAAAAACCGCCAAGCGGCTTGTGCAGCTGGCCTGCTGGACAGCCTCATCGGCTCCTGCCCGGAAGTTCTGCACGATGCAAGCAGCCCCCTCCACCCGCCTCTGATCCGGCTCTTTGAGAAGCTCGCCTCCCAGTCCATTCGGCCTGAGGCCTTAAGGTGACGTGTCGGTGTGTCACCATTGGTACCTGTTGAGTAGTCTGGGGCTTCAGGATGTAGGTTTCCAAAGGCCTCCCCAGCAACTGTGGCTGGAGTTTTCAGAGCTGACCTATTCATTTATATGTTTGTCTCCTGCCTTCGTTATTTGTACAAGTAGCTCGAGGCAGCAAACATATCCAACGCATCTCGTACAGTAGTTGCTGTTTCTTATTTTCTTTTTCTTCACTGTGAAGTACAGCATTGGCAACATGCCGCAGAGATGCAGCCGGTACGGCTCTGAAACTCCGCTAAAATTTGTGGCGGCATCTTTCCAGACTCCTGTCCTCCAGAGCCACTGGCCAGTGCCTCTGGCAGCCTTGGGTTTGGGGAACACTCAGTGAAGACTTTGAAGCAATTCTAGGACCTTTCCCCTGCCCCCCCCCACCTCTGCCCTGCACCTCCTGCATGGATGCCTCATCCAGGCCCTCCTTTTCTTTTGCCCTTTGCTTGATCTCTTTCAGACAATTCCTGTGCCTACGGATGATGCCCCTTCCCATCGCTCCCCAACCCCACGTAAGCCTCCCCCTGGCATCCCTAGGTGACAGAGAGGAATTGGACCGGGTCCAGAGGAGGGCCGCCCAGAAGAGGGTGGATCTAGAACCCAAACCCTGTGAGAAACAGCTGAAAGGTCTGTTTAGCCTACAAAAAGATGACCAAGGAGGCGTGTGGGAGTGGTTTTCAACTATGTGAAAATTCTCAGAGGGCAGAGGGGACGGACTTCTTCTCGACTGCCCGAGAGGAAAAAGTCCATACAGGCAGACCTTGCTTAACATCCGTCCGTTCAGCAACCATCTGAAATTATGAGGGTGCTGAATGAAGCATTCAACACACAACTGGAATGCCTGGTTGGCATTTTTCTAGTTGCTTCTCTTCTTTCTACCGTGTCTCTCAAAGTTCCCCGTTTGGAACCTGCCGTAGTGCCACTAACTTGGTATGTTTCTTGTATTAGGTTCTGGAACAGCTGCATGGAATGACAGCCCAAAGCAAACTCTTTGGTCGGGCTCTGACACCCCTGAGTGTTCCGCCATGGCTCTCCAGACAGCCATGAGCCTCATTTCCTTGATAAGCCCACGCAGCCTGCATCTGCACAGTGCCTGCCTGGCCCCTTCCTTTGTGGAGTTTGACATGTCCCTCGAAGGATACGGGTAATGTAGGATTGATCGTCTTCTGCTTCCCCTTGCAACCTTCCTTTGCCTTGGGTTGCATGGAGTCTAGCTTGATTTGTGGATAGTTCAAAAATCGGTCGATCGATCAGTCATGCTGTTTAGATGCCTAACGCTTTGTCATCTGAAGGAATATCACCCATTTATGGGGCAAATTAGGTAACAGATGTAGTTCACGGCAACTTCACGGACAGAGATTTCTCATTTCCCCTTTTCATTATTGCTCATAGTTCTGTAATGTGTAATGAGAGATATGCAAAGAAATACCCCTGTGCTTAAGTCATTGAGAGGATCCTTACATATCTAGTGCTGTTTGCATACATGAACGTTCATTCATGTCCTTCTGAACGTGTTTTGAGCCAACGCTGCTTAGTGCAGGCCAAAGATGCACAATTGTTTTGAGCTGATAGCTGTATTTTTGAGCGTTGTCTGGGGCGGCCCCCTCGAAAGGGCCCCCTCGAAAGATGAAGGATTGAGTAGGGATAGGATAAAATGTAATTTTTAAACCTTATTTAAATGGTACCAGATAGATGTCAAATTATGTAGCCCTTTGAATTTCATGTAAAGGATGGAAAGATTATTTTTTGGAGCTCTTACAGTTACAATACCGAATAACTATTACTAAACAGCAAGGAAGTCAGTCAGTTTGTATCACTTCCTCATGTGTTCTGATGTGATGCTCATTTTGCTATAAAGGGGAACAGGGAGCATGGAATTGCAGAATTCGGAGAAGTACAAAATAAATCTTGTGTCAATCTTTGAATGGCCAGACTAGCTAAACAAAATATTTTAGGTTTGTTACCTAATATGTACTCCTCGGTGGCTGAAGAATGGGTGCGTTCCCATTGAGAGGTTTTGTCTTCTACATGAGTGGAGGAGACAAGCGTATCAGTGGAGTCGGTGGAGCTACCCAACCTTTTCTTCTGCCAAAGTGTGTGTGTGTGTGTGCGTGTCCAGCCTTGCTATGTCCAGAACACATTGTGGGGCTGCCATAACCCGGACCAGACCCTGGGTGAGCTTCAGCATTCACCAAGGCCGCCCACGCCCAGCGCAGAGGGCAGGATGGTCCACACCCCACCCCCGGTCCCTATGGGATCCTCTCCCAGGTGCAGGTTCCGGGGTGTGCTGTGTTTACCTTCCGCACTTTTGGCAAGTGCTAGGGATGTGCGCTTGCCTTCTCCTGACTGCCGTTCTTGCCAAATCTGGTCCAGAGCCGGCTCTGATCTCAGTAGCTTTGGCCAGCGCTTCCGGGTTGCCCACGCACATGGAAGGGACCCCCTCTGGACCATGGAGGCTCTTCTTTCTTGGGGGTATCTTTGTGGGAAAAGACTGAGGGGCTTTGAAGCTGCAAAACAACACAGGGTCTGTGCTTTGGGTCAAAACTGGGGGGGGGGGAATTGTCTGCTTTGAGAAGTAAATTGGGGTATTTCATTTAAAATGTCACATGACACCATTATCTGTGAAACTGTAAAGTGAGGAACTGCCACTCCTCAAAAGATGTATTTTACATTTCTATTGAGTAATCATAGGGATTACAAAATGGAAGGGGATGATTCAGGAGTAATTAGGAAAGAGAGATTTTGCTTTTTGTTGGGGAAGTTTGTAATCATTTATCTCTATTTATTTCTATTCCTTTACAAAGAAATGCACCTATTACTGTTTTTATTTTCTTGTGTTTGCAGCTGTTTGTTTATCCCAAGTATGGCCACCATTCTAGGCCAAAGCACTGAACGCTCTGTCTTGGGAGGAACCGGAAAAGGTAGATTTTTAAAATACCGCCTTCAAAATGTTGGCCTTAATGCTGTGGAGAGCAGTGCATATATGGCTCAGAAGTCTGAAGGCTTGGTATCTATGTTATAATCAGATTGTGTATGTATAGATGAAAATGTATGCATATGTGTATCTATGTATGTATATATATATATAGACGCATACAGGAGTGTTTATAAAGTCTACGTGGGTATCGCTCTGGGTGTGGGGATATATGTAAGTTGTTCGGTGATTCCTCTTGAGATTTTGAGATCGTGGGATCAGCAATAACCTATAGAGATAATTGTTCAGGAAAGGCTGGACCTAAAAACTTCACTAATTCATTGGAGAGTTTATTTTTGATTCAAGACTTTGAAATGCTTAATTTTTGTTGAATGAATTGGATGCATCCATCGTACACTCTGCTCCTCCTGTGCCAAAGTGGAAGTTGTACGTTCAGTAAACCCACTCTAAGGGGCTTTGTGTCACTCACTGCGCGTTGTTCTACCTGGCTTGGGCAGCATCTCTCAGCAGTCTCTGGTCTGTTCCTTTCTCTGCCCTCTTAGGCATCAGGCGGTTCCCCCCACCTGAGGGCCTCACTTTTTCCTCCTGGTTTCTGATCAATAAGATGAGTTCTGCTCGTGATTACCACCCGCTACGTTTCCTTACCTTGATGCGTCACATGGCGAGAACCGAAGAAGTCTTTGCTTGCTTTGCAGTGAGGTTTTCTCCTGCAGAAGGTTGTCTAACCATCTCGACTGAGGAAGTGGCCTTCGAAGCTTTAGGTAAGGGTCTCAGGGCCAGAGGGCCTACGAACGGCCTCGGGGAAAGCAGGTTGACGAAGGCCTGAGATGCAGAAAACTTAAAATCCTCAAGCCCCGAGTTTCTTGGAAGATTAAAACCAGCCTCTGAAGTTGTGCCCAGAAAACAGTTTCAGGTTTTCAACACAGGCATAAATGTACCAGCCACAGGCTTTTCAAACTCTGTGTTAGATCTCCTTGCAGTTCTCTAATCAAGATATGGCCAAGCAAATACTCGGAGCTTCAGTGACCACTGTGGTTAGAGATCTGCTTTCCGAGTGCATTTCTGGAGCAGGTGATGCCCGTCCTCCATTTCATGAAGGGACTGAATGAACCATTCCTGGTCATTGCTTGGATTGCAGTAATGCTCTCTCTCTCTCTCTCTCTCTCTCTCTCTCTCTCTCTCTCTCTCTCTCTCTCTCTCTCTCTCTCTCTCTCT